>VWZY01012547.1:530152-576758 GCA_013399075.1 Chloroceryle aenea
TTGGGCGATGCAGAGATCGCAGACACTGCAACACAAAATACTTGTAAAAGAAAGGTTTAACTGACTGGTGGGAACAGTTTGATGGAAATCCATTCTAAAAAGTGATGAGAATAACTATTTGAATATAGAAGACATGCATTAAACCTCTTTGACTGTACGTAGGAAGGATCTACCACATTATAACTACATTTATGACCGACCATCAGGGATGAAAATGAACATGTTTGCACATTATCAACTACAGCTTCAAGACGAGGTCATCTGTAATGTCATTTATTTAGATGATGCTTCCCACAGGGGTAGGTCAGCTCCACTCCTGTTGAGATCACCTCCTGACACAAAGTGAAGTCAGAGTCCTGTTACAGTGAACAGACCAGTGGAGTATTAAATGAGGAGAGCAGTTTGTCCCTTGCTGCTATGACCCAGACAGTGCACCTGCGCCACACTGCTTCAGCTACTGGCACCTTGCACTGCTTCAGAAGGGAGCACCATTGCTGATCTCTTTAATTTAACTTTTATTTTCTACTCAACTTAATCACTTGGTGTCTTTTGTACATATGGGCTCTTTATGAAACCATGGAGATAAAAGTGATGCCAGAAAATTTTTTAAATAAAGTTTCTGTAAACACCAATGTTTGCCACAAGGAAATATCAGGTGGCTCAGGTAGCATGGACTTTACAGAGACACGCCCAGAATTTCTTTACCACAGCTGCCTTTCACATGCTGATCATGTCTGGTCTGTTCTCTGCAGCCATGGCACCCCGAATAAGATTGAGTCTTTCAAAGCCTCTCCCAACCATATGTGAAACCCATGAGGAAGCAATGGAAGATTCAACCAGCATCCCAAAATGCACTGGCAGCACTGCAGCCAGCCCAGACTCCTATTCCAGCGATGACTACATCCAATCCATCTGCCACCTTGCCAGGCCCACCTTCCCTGGCCTTCCTGAAAGCACCTGTAAGGTTCAAGACAGAAGGACCATGAAGACCCTTGAAGACATGTCATGGTCTCCATCCCTTGAGGGGATGCAGCAGGAAACGCTTAAATGTAAATTGACCGATTTAATCTCAACTGTGGTGCCACTGGGAAAAGTCATGCCTGCAGAAGCTAACTTTTGGTCTAGAGAGGACCCCCTGGCACAGATTTACACCTGTGCAGGCAAACTCTGCTACTCCAAGGCTTCTTCATATGGTAAAAGCTCCAGTACTGGTTACTCACAGTACAACTCTTCTTCCCCTAACAGTGAACTTCATCCCCAAACCATGAAAGAAATAGCCACAGGGAACCCCAATTTTCCACGAGTGTTTGCTTTTCCAAGGCTTCCCTCCCCAAGACCAGTGCAGAAAGAAGTGAGCTACTCAGAGAAGAAATATCTCAGAAGAGAGGAGGGAGCAGTTTTAGGGAGAAGCCAGAGCCAGAAAGAAAATAGCCCCATGTTCATTACAGGTGAAGAACTGTCGCCATCCTCAGCCAGACAGAAGCTGGTAGGAAATCCCGTCTTGAGCTGCTCTGTAAGAAGGCAGAATTGTTTGCTCAGTTCAGTAGGTACCAATGAAAAAGAAGGGAGAGAAAATTCTCGCTGTGACAAAAATGTAATGGGTGATGTCCCCACTAAGCAGAGATACTCTGAGTGTTTCCAGGTACCTAAAAAAGCCATGATCCGTAACTGGATTTCAGAGCACAGATGCATCTGGAAAGAAGCAAAAGTAAAAGCTTGTTTGCTCCCATCCATTGCTGAAGTGTGAAGAAATAGCTGCTCAGAACAATTTTATTCACAAGATATAAGAAGCTCTCCCTGGAGTCCTAATGCAGAATACACGGCTTGAATGTGCATGCAAGTCAGGCAGACTTTTGTGCCCCACCATGTCCCTCATCAGTAGGCAAAGGGACAATTCAGAGTCTCATCCACTAAGGAAGCAGCAATTAGTTCTCATTTCGGAAAGGCAACAGTTCATATAGTGTCTCCCCCCACCTATTGTCCTGACCATGAAGACAAGCTGAAGGGACTACAAACCCCATCTGTTCTGGAGGAGAAGTCACCCATGGGAACATCAAACTGTGGGTGTTTTCCAGCAAATGCCAAGCAGCCAGATGTTACTCCCACTTGGGTGCAGTTATTCTGCAAGGAACATTTTGACTGATGCGCAGACATTACTAAAGGTGTTCTCACAGACATACTTTTACTAGGAGACCCATTATTGATCACTGCATCAACACCAGAATACCACTGGATAAGTCACCTGTTAGTGCAGCAAGATAAAGAAATACTTTTTTAAAATCATAAGAAGTCTTTTATGAGGCTTTGCCAGAGGACAACATGGAGGATATTACAACTCTTTGGGGTGGGGATTTTCCTGTTGCTTACCCTGGCACAACTCTGTTCCCTTTACTCCTTGTTTTACCCTTGGCAGGAGGAGAGCTAGGAGCCCTGGGCGGGCCTTGCCCTGCCCACACTGTGGCTGTCCTGGAGCTGTAACAAACTGATGCCAGCTGTAAAAAAACAGATGTGCTGGTCACTGCCCTGTCATACCCGCACCAGCCACACTACGCACTGCAAGCACCCACTCCCGGGGGAGCTCGCATGCAACTCTACAGGCTCAGCAGCACAACCAGAGGAGCAGCTGTGGCTGAGGGGCAGCCTGGGGAGGCTGGGCTGGCATTCACAGGAACTGAATGTGAATAATAATTTCTGAGTTTCTCTGCGTATCTGTGCTTCTATATTCTCACCAGGCTCACAGCACTGACTGTGCTTTGCCAGGTGCTGTGAGACTGAAACATGAAAAGACCACATGTGCATGTTACAACCATCCAGCACACAACACATAAACCAATCCAGTTGATGTCAGTGCTACATGGGATATCTGTAGGAAGAGAAGCATTCCCGCATTGCTGTGAGATCCTGGTGTGGTGAGCCCGCATCCAGGTCATCCCCTGCTGCTACGTGGAGACTTCTCCGTCCCAAGAAACTGTCTCTCTGGTGTCTCTCTGGCAGTCAGAGAGACTCCTGTACTTGGGTTTGGTACCACATTCTCCGTAGACAGCCAAAAGAAGTAGGTGAGAAAAACTGCAAAGCAATACCAGCCTAATTATTATTATTACTACTAGGAATAAATATTTTGGCACGGAGGAGAGCCGAGAGACCAGGCTGTTTGTTCAACAGCAACTAAGATGGGAAATACCATAAGAAAGCTGCAATTATAAAAATGCTCACAAGCAATTTCTATACCAGCCTCAAGTAGATTAAATCATCAGAAGGCAACTTCAGCTCAGTACCAGCATGAGTGCAAATAAGCGCAAGGATCAAAAGGTGAGCATATCTGAGCTCCTTATTCTCACATTTCTTACCTCAAGCATTTTTTCCCCTGTTGAAATTCATTAGCACTATGGAACCCAACTGCTTTTCATCTTCTTTTTTGAACTAACCACACAGCAAGAACAAAAGTGAAGGTGGCTCCAGCATTTATTAGAGCCAATGGAGAGAGCTGAACTGGGGAGGTGCCAGCCTTCTCTGCCTTCTCCATGTCTTTCCCTTCCTTCTCAGGTTAATACTGGGATTTGAGGGATGCTTGTCCTCATTGCACTGCTGACATTTTAATTTCTCACCGTGTGAATATTTATGACACTAATGCCTAGAAAATCTTGTGCCAACTGCATGTATCACTGCTTTTGACAGAGAAAACAAATAAAACTGTTACACTGAACTCCTGTTTCCATTATTGCAGAACCATGGGTAATTATTTTCAGTGCAGGGCTGCACCACAGTATGAGGGCTTGTGACTCGCTACCCAAACACCTTCTCACCCCATCAGGTCATCAACAGAACCAGCTCCTGGGTTCCTTCTCCACATATTCAATGACTTCAAAGCTTTTCTGCCTGGTCAGGGTCAGGTCTTCCATACCCAGGACCTAGGCAATTGCTTCTCTTAAAACCAGCCAAGCTGCGCATCAGCAGTGCTGTAGCTAAAACATTCATCCTCATGGCAGAGGCACAACAGGACCTTCACGCTTCAACCCTTTGGTAGCTGATGCTCAACACTCCGAGCCCTTCTCAGCTGCCACCTATTGCCATGATTGTCTAAAGCCCATCAATTTTTCCAGTAGTGCTCCTTAGAGATTTAAAACCTGTGAGTAGGGATCAGAGCAGAGATGTCCCATGTCCAGAGAAGAGACCAGCCCCAGGACTCACAGCAGAGCAAATCCTGCTGCTCCTGGCTCTGCAGATTTTGCAATATCCAGAGCAAAGAGGTGCAGAAGCAGGTTGGAGCTGCAACTCAAGACACCCTGGGAAAAGCCCCCCAACTCCTGTTACATAGGGCAGGGAGCAGTGCTGTGGTCTGCAGGGCTGGGGTGAAGGGCAGGGCTGGGCTCAGGGCTGGAGGGAATTTGTAAACCCAGCAGCAGTCCCTGGTTTGCTCAGCAGCAGGCTGCTACGTGCCCATTGAGCACTAGATGTTTGAAGCTAGGTGCAAAAGCCTTGGAGGAATGAAGCTTGGGACTGAATTGCCTTTTTCTGGAGCATACTTCTTGTTTAGTGAAAACTAAGGTTCTACTCAAGCAACTGTTTTTTGCAAGAGAAGCCAAAGCTACTGGGATGCAGCAAGCATGGAGACAAACACAGGCAAACTAGGGTCACAGGAGTGACAAGGCAGCAGGGTGAGAGGAGATAAACACAGGACTGGTGGTACCTGTGAGCAAGGCACCTCCCAGCAGGAGGGAGATGCTGAGGGGATTCCAGCTGTGCAGTAAAGGCTGTGACAGAGATGAGAAGAGGAAGCTGGTTAACATTGGACTGAGACAGCAGATAAGGGAGGATTGTTTCTGTTAGCTTCAGCCACCCTTCGGGTTCAGATATATCCTGGTCTTAAAAGCACAGCCCTCACCTTCTTCACTATTGCCTCTGTTGAAGACGAGCACATCTGTCCCAGTGACATCACTGGGCAATTAAATACTGCAGCAATTCCCTGGGTGGGGCAGTTCTGCAGCCACACTCTACCTCTCACAGATGAACTTCAGTCTGGCTTGGTGAGGAGTGGGGGTGTGGGGCAGCCCCTCACCCTGAGAGCTGCTGTCCTACCAGAGGAAAAGAAATAAGATAAAATTATGTGGAACATAGTTCTACAGCACTTTTCTTCCTGTTGTCCCTCTTTGGTGAGCACACTGCCCCACGGACATACCCCCGCGACTGGTGGGAAATGCTCCACCCTGTGTTTTCCCTTATACAAAACAGCAGCTGAGGAATCACCAGGCAGGACTAACCTGCAGAAGTTGCAGCCTGTTCAGAAATGCTCCGAGACAAGAAAGAAAACCTTACCTAGGAATTTAGGTCATGGAGTGAGATAAAAGCCATGCTGTTTCTGTGGCCAATCTCATGGCAGGCTCTGCATTTGAAGTCACTGGCAGAAAAATCTCATTTATTGAGATGATCAGAACTGCTGAAGGGATTTGGATTAATTTGAATTGGGATTTGGTATCCAAATCCCACTGGTAGTTTTCAGTCTCAGCCTTCGCAACCAGTTCACAAGAAATCTATGGGCTAACGTGGAATTTTGCTTGCATGATCATGCAGCCTTTTACTGCTGCAAACAATATATGCATTTGGACACAAAATCACAACCAGAATGTTGTGAGATGCTGAGGCAGAAACCTCAGAGATGCTGAGGTAGAAACAAAACTGTCCTGCTCTTTCCTCAAATACTTGTCTTTTAAATGACAAAAATACCAATCATCTCAAACCAAAGGCAAAGAATAAACAGCTCTGTGAGCCTCGCTAATGGGATCTGGTGATCAGAAGCAGCTCAGAAACTCCTGCAGCAGCCACAGCCCACCAAGACCCTCATCCACAGCAGGAAGGACCCTCCTGTGCCAGCACAGACAGCTGGGAAGGCAGATGTTTTCCAAAAACTTAAGTATAAGCCAGTGCAACATGATCCCAGACAGGGACAGGGCATGAACGGATCTCTCTCAGCAAGGGATCATAATGACCAGAGGCAAGCTGGAGCAGATTTAAGGGCTACACACAAACAGGCAGATGCAGGAGATGTGCACATGAGGTTAGCAAAAACAGTTTCTAAAAAAGATTTTTAATTCTCAAGTTAGGATTAAAACATCTATTTCTGTTTTAAGAAAAAACCCGAAACTTTAAGCTCCTGTCACTGGTTAGGTGACAGCTCCAAGACAGCTCCAAGAGAAAACATGGGGCCTAATTTAATGGGATCAGCCCCAAGCCCAAGGCAGAACACAGGGTCCCTCTGCTTAAAGCAGGGGCTTTGTGGATAGTGCATCAGGCTTTCGCTGTGCCCTGAAGTGCCTGCAGTTGGGCCTAATTGCTCATTGAGAGCCTATTTTAATTAACTTTGAGCCTTCCTAAGTGGAGAGTAATAATAAATGGTGTACAATAAAGTTAAACTGCATTTAGTGACTAAGCAGGAATCCCTTAGCTTTGAATGGAAACCTTGTGTGTCCCATCAGCAACATGATTAATGGGGAAGTGTTTTGCATTTCAGCTGTTACCATGGGCAGAAGAGAGATCTGAACTGATGGCTGAAAGCTTTTCTGCTTGAGTTTGAACACTTAGGTCATTCACACACAGCTCACTGCCTTGCTCACCAGAGCCCATGTGTGGTTTTGTGGCTGGCAATGCTTATGTGGGTCACAGTTGACACCAGTGATGACCCCTGAGGCACCACGTCTTGACCTCATGGCTTTTTCCCGTGCTCTGCGATTCTCAAGCATCATTTAATTTGCCTGGCACGAGCAGAGCTGATGCAAAATACATGTTGTGTAAATACAGATATAATGTTCCTGGCTATTGCAGCCTTCCTAGAATTAATGCTCCTGGAGGCAACACTTCCGAGGACTGTTGTGAGGAGCTGTAGGAAAAAAATGGGCATTTTTGGAATACTATCTCGTTGCTACATTGACCAAATGCTATTTGAAATCAAAGGGAGCCTGTAAGTGCTTTGGAATGGGCTATAATGAGAATAATTTTCTGCTGAATTTAAAGCACAGATTTCTAATTGCAGCGGATGAGCTTATTAAATTATTAGTCAATTTATTTGTGCATATTAGTATTTTGTCAACTATTTCTTGTCTTTGCTTTTGAATTATCCTGTCTGAAACTCTATCAACCTGTGGTGAGCTTAGCAAAAACTGTGATAACCACAACATTTTATCTGCTTGCCCTTCACACAACTTGCAGTGGCTTTTCTCCTCACTGACCAGCAAGTCACTGTTCTGCAAAGCAGGGTGGTCACACAAGGTAAAAGCAGAACTAGCCAGCAGGAAGCCTGACACATCTCATCTGATGGTGGAATATGAATCTACAAGTCACCTGAATTTATCTCAGTACTTTGTTATTTTTCCCTTGGTCACAGCTATGTAGGAGAGAAAATGGCTTATGTTTCATCGCAGCCATGCTGGACTGCAAGTTTTATATCTTTCCAATTCAACAGAACATCACATGGAGCTAACCTGGCTCATTGCTCAGCTTCAGAAAAGGGATATGCCACATCTTGAGTGTCCAGGTTCCAAAGCAATTATGTGAGAAACACCAACTTTGCTCAAGATGCTCTTCATGGTCCCTCTCAGCTCATGCTGTAGAAGCACTGAACTGCACAGAACAAATTGTAATGTTTGCTCACAGGTGGCCTTTATGGGTTAGCAATGCCAACTTCACATCATGTCCTGCTCAGCTGGGTGCTGTATGAAAACATGGAGAGTGGCCATCCCCAACTTGCTGAGCCTATGAGCCAATCAAACCTTGTTAGTGAGATAAGCTGGGTGCTTCAGATCAAGGCTGATATGCACAAAGAACACAAGAACCTGTGCATGGTCCTTGCTGACAGCACAGCCAGTGCTGTTAGTAAAAAATATTCCAAGTCTTTAGGGTAAGAAAATATAAGTACAAAATTGATCATGTCCAGTTTTGAATCCAGATGCTTTCAAGTCCTAACTCAGAAACCCTGTTTAAGGACAGATGGATGTCTGAGCAGCTGACACTGCAGTGACAAGCAGTTTGTAGTGATGGCAAAAGAAAGTCCTGCTCCTGCCCAGGAAGAGCAAGTAAGGATGAGCTGGAGAAGCTTCAGCTGGGCTCTGCTGCTGTTCCCGGGCCTGGTTCAGCACCAGCATAACCTGAAACATCTGCAGTGCCACTTCTGCAAGGCACTAGGAGGTGGCATCCAAGCTCCTCACTACGTGTGCAGCCTACCTCCCAGTGCAGCTGGGTGTGAGGCATGGACAAGGAGCAGAACCTGCTGCTCCTGGGCTCAGAGGCTGGTTGCTGCATTCCAGCACTGAGCTGGCCCTTCTCAAAGCCTGTTGTCTGAACAAGGGTACACAGATGGAAAATGAGAAGTAGATGATTCAGAGAGAAAGCACCACATCTTCATGCTGTGCAGGGTCAGCTCTTGGAATTAATTGCTGCAGGATGTCAACAAGATAAAATCTAGCAGGATTCAAGTCCTGTGATCAGGAACATTTGTGCAATACTAACTGGGTCAAAGAAATACAAGAGAAATTAAGCATTGTGCTTCCCTGAAGGGCTGAGCTGGTACCAGCTGGATTTTAAACTGATTCCTCTGCATCTCTCTTTCCCAATCTTTTTATAGCAACAAGCAAATATCAGCATCTATTGCAAAGTGTGCTCTCTTTCCTTAGAACAATAAAGCAATGCCTGCTTTAGGAAGACCCTGAGAGGCACTGTGATGATTAATCCATGGTACAGCACGTGATGAAACTCTCCTCACATATGTTTAAAGAAATGGAAGTTTTACCTTCTCTGCTCCCTTTAAGCTTCAGATCAAAAAGTTTCTCAAGAAGAGAATGAGTTGCACAATAAACTGACAATAGATGAGCTGGTTGTGTTTCCACTCTGAAACCCTTTTCTAAGCATAATTAAAATTAATTATTTAACTCTGTCTATCAACCAGAAAAACATGCAGGGGTAATAGCTGAATCAAAAAGCCACCACATGCGGTATAATAGGGAAGTTTTGGGGGTCTAATGGCAGTGACGGTTTCTACCACCAAAGAAAGGAAAAGAAATTGGGTCTTGCTGCAAATAAGCAAAACAGCAAAATCCTCAGTGAAATACAGACTTCACTCTCCAGGCAGGCAGATACACACCAGTTGCTCCATGGAGGTGGCTACTATGGAGGTAGTAGCTGGGCCTGGGGTGCCCAGTATAGTTGTATAATTTTTTCCAAAATTTTCTTTTTTGCTAGAAAGATGCTGACAAAAATATCTGTAGTCTTTGCACATTTTTCCGACACTGTAAAAATGATGCTGGTACAATTGGCCAGAAGGCATGACATACTGTGTGTGACAGCAAGGGTAGTATGGCCCTCTCCAATTTCACTGTCTCCAACAAATGGATTCTGAGAGAATTGTCTTGAAAATTACCTGGTGATTTCAGACAGACAGCAGAAATCTTCAGATTCTGTGCCCAAAGACAAATCTGTCTTCCTACAGTCCATTGCAAACAACATGGGACAGAAAGGAAAACATGTAAACATTTAAATGTCATCCCATTAGGCTTGGCAGAAATTTGGGATGCCCATTGCCTTTGAAATTTTGGTATTTGAAAATAAGAATGGAAACAACTGCTGCCAAAATTGCCAAGGAAGCAAACCCTCCCCAAAACTCCTCACTGAAATCTGTCTAATCCAATGGCATTTGGTCAATTTTAGCAACTTCATTCCAAAACAAAGCTCAAAATCTTTTACAAGATTGTACTTTGCTTTCCCTTTTTTTCAGTGCCTGCTCTTCCAGGAATAGCAGCACTTAATACAGACTCTGAGACATGGTGGGGCCCTGAGGACCTGGCTATCGCAACTCTCTAATTAGGATTTATTAGAATTCTTTCCCTTCTCATTAACAGTATCAAGGGCTACTTTTACATGGCAGTTTGCCACACATACAGCTTTTTTTTTGTTTCTTTCATAGGGAAGTGTTTCTTCCTTGGGTCATACTAAGACAGTTGGACTATAAGATTTTACTGCCCCTGGTACAAACACTCACACTCTGGTCCACACTACACTCCCAAGATACTTCAGCTGCATTGTACATCCACAGACATCACAACCTTAAGTATCTTTGTGGATCAGGACCTTTGTAGGCCTATTTAAGGAACCACTGCTTTCAGAACCTTGTATGAAGTGTATTTTTTTATGTACACCAGCAGAAGTGTATTTTTAAAATCACGATGAAAATAAAGCGGTGCACTGTGCAGATTTCTCCCACTGGGGACAGAGTGGGGAACCAACCCAGCTGATGGACTGAAGGCACATTGCTCCACATGCTGTGGAGAGCTACTCTGGACAGGACACAGACGTGGCTTTCTACTCTCCTCGTACCATTTGATCTGTCTGAATGCAGAGCAATGGCACCCTCGTTATGTTCCAGCTCCTGCCAGGTGACATTCACATGCAGGAGCAGAAATGACTGAGGAGCCTGAGATGGGAACTGGAGGCAGGATCAGCTCTTCAGTCCAGACACTTAGGACCTTCAGCAAGTTACCATCCTTCTGAATTCTTTTTGCTTTCTGTAGAATGGGAATAATTCTTACTTAGGGGAAGAAGGAAGATTTGTAAGATCAGCCAAACCTGTAAGAAAAAAACAGTAATATAGAAACAAATTTTTCATAGCCAGCAAAGAACTGCAGTGGGGAAAAAAGGAGCATTTGCTGCAGTGCTGGGTGGGTTCTTTCTCTCTACTAATTTCAATAGTTCCTACAGGACAAGAGTAAGACAAAGACAAATGTAACAAAAAGGCTGTCTACTGAAGATGATGTAACTAGATGAAAATGCAGTTTTCACCCCAACAAATGTGAGAGCACATTTAAACGGCAGAGCCACACCAAAGACTCAGTGCTGGACCCAGCAATGCAAACCCATTTCAGTGGAATGTGAATTCCCATGTTGGGTGCTGCAGGTCAGACACTTGCCCTCCTTGCCTGCCATGGGTGGTTGGGCTAGGATAGATTGCAGAGAAGACAGTCTGTTCTACATGCACATGCGGTAACTTCATTTTTTTGTACTCCTGGAGTATTTGATTTCCAAGTGAAAACCCATCAGTCTTAATGGAAAATTTCCTGTTGGGTGTCTTGGGCCAAGACCCAGATTTTTACCTATTGTTCATCTCCCTTCTCTCACTGATTCCTGGATGAAGGATTCCACCTAAGGGAGCAAACATTACTGAGAGTAATCCTAGTCCTCCCTATTACCTAAATTTACGCCAGAAATACTTCTAGTTTAATATGTGCAAGTGTTTTCAGGAATAACCCACACTAATACAGAAGTACTGCCTCCCAGAGAGCAGCTAAGGAAGCACAAACCTTCAGCTGTTTTACACGTTGCCTTAAAATGTTATGTATTTTCATCCTCTTTACAAACTCATGAATGAAGAATCTGAAAATCAAAATGCAGTTTGAAAGATAACAGTGTTAGGTTTGCACCTTTCTCTCTGGGCAATGCACACAGACTTTTTACTGAATATAGTTGCTCTTATTTACTGGAATACTCATAACCACACTGAGACAAATGAAGCTTAGTCCTCAGAGGTGTTAACCAAGGAAGATGTTAAATATTTCTGTTCACTTCCTTTGCACGGCAACCTGTAACTGACAGTTCTGAGGCTAGAGCAGTAGCTCTTCCACGAATGGCAGCTCATGTGCCCCATGACCTGCATGAGACCTATGCAAGTCTAATAAGATCTCAACACTACACAGCTCTGCTGATCGTGAAAGCACTCTGGCGTGCCACTGGAGCCTGGCTCTTGTCCCCACAGATACTAGAAACCTGCAGAGAACTAAATGAGAAAAGGTGTAACCTCCTCAAGTCACTGGCACGTTAGAAGCAACAGCTCTGCCATGTTGCCAGAGATGCTGTCTGGCAGGATGTTTCCCTCCACCCCACGCTGCTCACGAGAGCGACTCCTATGCAATTCCTAACACTCTGCTCTCCCACTGATTTATCTGGGAGAGGTGGGAGGGGAGGACATGGTTAATAGAAATCCTTGCGCATCTTTTGGCTTTCCCCATCTAATCTGCACCTTGGTGATGCTGTCCTGCCAGGGACAGCAAAACCAGCATGTGGCTTCGTTCAGGTATTTGGGTAAAACAGGTCTAGCTCTCTTGGCCAAAAAAAGCAGACTATTAACTGGTATGCTATTTTTTGAAAGGGAAGAAAGGAAATCAAATCAATAAATCTAGTCTCTGAAGAGCTATCAATACCATTAACTACAGTGAGACACTACTGTTTATTCACTTTTGGCACCCAAAGCGAGCAGTCAGTGCCTCAAACTAGAAAAAAAATAGAAAATTAGAAAAACTAAACTAACTAACTAGGAAATAAAAGGTGTGCTAGGAACAAGAAGATGAAGCTTAAATCTTTGTGGGCATTAAAACCCAGAAGGAATGTATAAATGTTATTTTATGTACTTTGTCTTTTTACAATAAACATCTAGCGTTTTAAGATAAATTAATTCTGTCCACTGAACATTTGAGATTTAACCAGAACATACCTTTCTATCTTTTAAAAATTGATAACCTGTGAGAATACCAGGTTTATTTTGGAATAAGAAAATATTCAAATGCACCAAAGGTCCCCATAGCTTAATTAGCTTTACTGCTTTCCTTGCTAACAGAGCAAGTGAACATTTAGAGCACAAACAATTAGTGCCTCTGGGCTAGGAGGGGAAGATGAAAAGCAAGAAAGTAACTGAACACTCACCTTTAATGAAGTACAGCTCCTCCCAAATGTCACCCAATGTACCCTGCATATTCTTGTCCTCTCCTCTTACCTTTTTCCTCAGTTTCACCTCCTTCCCTCTTTCTCTTTGGGCTCAAGTCCAGTCCTTTTAAAGCTCCTCTGCTCCTATGTCAGTAGATGAGAACTGCCAGTCACCTCCACTGATTTGGAAAATTCCCACCCTGTAAGGCACAAACCCAACTTTGTACTATCACCGAAGAGCAGGTGGACAAAGGATGTGAAGGACCAGTAACTCAAGAGTCTGGCTAGAGCAGTTTTGTATTCAATTACATTAAAATAGCTATAGTTATTTTAATGCAAGTTAAGGAAAACCAGACTTTTCCCACCTGGCTTAGGACCCTAGAACACAAGCTCAATTCAGTCTTTTCAAGTGAGAGGTGCTGTTTTCCCCATGCAGTCGTTGGACAGGACACCAGACAGTCCATTGATTTTGGCACTCTTGCAGCCAGACCTCCCAATACTTATGCCAGGTTAGCAGATACTATTTTTGAGCAAAAAAAATCCAATTTCAAACCACGTAACAACTGTAATATGAAAACACAACACAACATTAATTAGATTAAATGCATCAAGTGTAAGCCACAGAATGATTTTACCACTGAGGAACATGTGATTTTTATTCCCATCATTGACAGCTGGGTTTAGATTGGTTATTAGAAAAAAGTTCTTTAATATGAGGGTGATAGACCACTGTAATGGGCTGCCCAGAGAGGTGGTGGAGGCCCCATCCCTGGAGTCACTCAAGGCCAGGCTTGATGGGGCTCTGAGCAACCTGCCCCTGGTAGGAATGTCCCTACTTGTGTAGGGAGGTGGACCAGATGACCTCTAGAGGTCCCTTCCAGCCTAAAACATTCTGTGATTCTATGATTTATAAAGCTGGTATTCAATTGGCATGGACCAAACCAACTGCTGCCACTGGAAAAGGTTTGTTCCTGGACCTGGATCCCCAGAATTACTCTTTTAAGAACAGCTCTAGGAGCCCTGCTTTCTGTCTAGCACTCTTGAGAGTTCACTGTAACTCTGTGCACACCAAGCCTGTGTTACACACACCATCTAGTGGCAAGATCGCAGATGCGATGGAAGGATTAAAACCTCACCAGAGACACAACTGAGGAGAAATCATTGCTCAAGTGTGCAACGGACTCATCACACTGCTGGGGACTTACTGCTGCTCCAAGACAGCAAACTTTAAACATACAAACAAACTGAACACTCTCTGGGGTGTGGTATTCGCAGAAACACCAAACTAGATCATTTATTTCCAAGCAAAGCAGTGCAAAGGTACTGAATGTTGAGTTCTGAAGAGACGAGGGGGTGCCAGTGAGATGTCCTATGTGCTTCAGTGCTTTACACAGCAAGCGTGCTCATGTTTTATCTTTTCTACTGCTAGTAATGGGAACATCACATAGAATATGAGTCTGCACTGTTATGACTCACTCTGAAGCAGAACTCCCCCCAGAAGAATGTAACATTAAAATAAAGACAAGTTAGCCAAACCTCATTCCTGAAAAGCGATGGAAGAAATATTCACTTTGCTCCCTTTCCATGGTAAGTTAACAGAATCTTTGATTTCCTTCCTGCTCCCAGACCCCAGATCTATCTTGGGCTTTCTGGGGAGGGGAGGGAAGGGGAAGGAAAGAGCAAAGCCCCAGGGACCCAGACAAAACCTGTGGACCCTACTGCACAACTGACCTTATTAACTGACTTGGGCAGGTCAGAAAATGGCCAGAGAAGTACACATGGGGTGGGGATGGGAGTAGGTTTGGACGTGGGTTTTCCACAAACTCTGGAGGCATCACTAATCAGGTCTTCACTTTGCAATCCAAACCTAATCGATTCAAGCAACTTTCTGGACTGCAGCTCTAGAAAGTAACACAAGGTACAGGGAAGTCTTTCTGGGATTATTAATTTCCTTACCTACTTCCATTTTACACTTAACACGCTTCACCCACTCTGGCTTTATGTGCAACTCTTCAGGAAAAGCTTTAGGAATTAAGTTAAAATATGAATTAGACTTCAAGAAGGTTTGAAACAGATATTGGATTTATTGGTCAGCTATGAGTAGGAAAATACATTGGTAAAGAAAAAGAAGACCCTGTATATAAATATAATACTAACTAGTTAAAATTTGACCAAGAAGAAAGTTCCACTGAAGAGAACAGTAAAAGCCCTTGTTTACCATCAGACCATATTCAGTTTCCCATTTATCTTATTGAAGAGCTGCCTATAGACAAATGCAACATTCTTTGAGCTTAGTGCAGATAATGTGCTGGTTTTTGTTACATGAATGGTAAACAAGAGTTAGTCCAGTGCATTACACATTATACAGAAGTACTGTGAATAAAGACTAAGATATTCTATTTTAGACACTACTTAAACATACCAAGACACTTAAGTGTTACAAATTTATGGAACCAAAAAGAAAAGAATAGCAGTTAACATACTAAAAAATACTGTGTCCGGCTGGATGAAAAAGGCTTGCTACTTAAGCGGTTAACTGAATTTTTTTTAAAGTTTAACAGTGTAATTAGGGTTGTGGTTTCCCTCCCCCCCAAAGGTGTTGTAATTATTTTGTCTTTCATACAGGTTTTGCGTGGTTGAAAAATGAAACCATAGCCTATTTCCCAAGTCTGCCCTAAAATAAAATAAAAAAAAATCTTGAGAGATTTGAAGTGACATCAAAGATGCATACATACAATAGTCTTAGTCACTTTTGCCAAATGCTAGCCAAATTTACCTTTTTTTTTTTAAGCTGCTTAAAGGACAAAATAATTTCAACATGCACCAACTTACATGCTCTTTCCCCCCCTACTTGTGTTATGTTAAAAGCAGTAACTCGTGGTATTAGTCTTGTAATCTAATAAATTATTTTAGTTACAGGTATATTTCAATTTACACCTTGACACCCAGGATTATTGGTAAATGTAAATAAACCTAGACACAATATGGCCGACTGCATTTGAAGGGGAAAAAAGCCTGGTCTAACCTAAATAAATCCTTTCAACAGCAAGGATATTCTGTGACTTTTGCTCTATGTGCTTTTACAACAAGAACACTGAAGGTACATTATGGCAACACCCAAAACCACCTTGAATAAAAATACTGTAAATAACCATTTTATGTCAAAAACCATGAAGCAAACATTTTGATTTTGTGAAGACATGGTTTATTGCCTTATTCTATGTTATAGCTGGAAACTGAGACTTTTGAGTTAGATTTGTTTGACACAGGAATAGATTTTCTTTGAAAGATTGTTTGACAAAGTTTATCTCAGCTCTGTTTTGGTGCCATCTGGTCTTTTCCTATATTCAAAACATTTCTCCTTCCTTCAGCCCCCCCCCAAGACATAGCTGCAGTCCAGTTAAAACCCAGTGAAGTCAAAGGAGTGTCTTCAATGTATTCAGTGGGTTTTCAATTGGGAGGTGATGGACTAGAATAAAAGCTGGAGGAAACAGTTATTTAAATGAACCCTTATACTGTAAGGTGACTAAGCAGGAAGAGTTGTGTCTCCAAAAGCACAAGGGGCCATATTTTAACATGGTGTCATAAACTCCAATATTTTAAGACTAAGCAATACAGGAGAACACATATTGGATAAAGCTCAAACCTTTAGAATCTAACAAGTGCACTCAAGCTCCAGCATCTATTAAAGTAAATTATCCCCCTCTAAGAAATACAAAATTGAGTAAGTGCTTCCCTTCCCCTTCTGTAAAGCTTTCTGGACTCATTACACAATCCAGATAATCAGAAAAGAAAAACAGTTTGCTCAGTTTGACAAGCTGAACTGGCTCATCATCACTGGAAATTGTCATGATGTACATTACCAAGACATCATTAAGGAAACAGGAGTAAAACACCTTTTATTCACACTTTACAAAAAAACCCAGAAAAAAACAAACAGAAAAAAGTAACACTACGCATTAAGTCCACTACAGCAATACTACCAGCATTTCAATGTACTGATTATAAACTGGACATGTTTGGTGTTTTCACAAATAAAACCAAAACAAAATAACCCCTAGAGATCAGGTCCCAGACAAGGATTCAAGATCAAAATTTCTCCTACTGGAATTTTAAGATGTACATTTTACACATCCGAACTGTTGGGAATTTTTACTTTCAGCTTAAAACAGAACGGTTTGAGCACACTTACGTGCTGACTACTTTTCAATAAAATTTTGAATCATTATTACCAATCCACTCTCTTATATATAAAAATTCACACTATTTAGAAATTTTTATCTTAATGCTCAGTGTCCTTTTGCTTCCCTGCCCGCAGCTGAAACAAAAGCTGTTTAAGACCAAGCTCTCCATTTTTATTTTATTTTTTTATATTTTTATTTAAACATTGATTCTTTGAGTTGTATTAGTTTAAGGAGATGATAAATTCTCCCTTTTAGGATACAAATAGACGAGTTAAATTTGCAAGCTGTTACATACTTGGCTTCATGACACGAATGGCACTGAGGGTACACTATAACTTTACTCTTGCTTGACACTTTAAAATAAGACTTGGTCACTTTAAAAAAAAAAAAAAGAAATGATCTGAAGAATTGTCTTTGGGACCTGTATTGAAAATGCATTTATTTTACACTGCTTCATCAATAGAAAATGCAGGGTTAGGTTTTTTTTCTTCAAGGAATTATACTTTGTGAAACTGAGGAACATGTTTAAATGGAAGAGAATTCTCATGATAGTAATTCTTAGTGGGAAAAACAGCACTGTGCAATGACACTGAAAGAAGCAGTGCATGGGTATTAAAAGCTAGAAACTGTGTACCCATAACCTGAACATGTTCAAAAACGGTGATATTCAATGCTTCACAAAGGAAAAAAAGAGAGATGCCACAGCTTATACAAAAGTATCTTCATAAAATTTTCACAAGTGTTAACATTATTTAAAAAAATAAAAGAGGATGCACAGGATCTCTCTGCATGCACAGGCAGTGCTAGTTGAGAACAAATTTAAGCAGGCACAGTGGAGATAGGACAAGTATTTAAAACAGAAATGAGAAGCTGTACACAAGGATCCCTCAATTTTACGTCAAAAATTGGAGATGAGAAAAATATCTGTGTGTACACATCAGCAATACCCTTCAATCCATACAGGTCTACTTATATTCACTGCTTAGCTTATCTGTTCTGCGAGAACATTATGCTTTTCTCTCTTTTTTATTTTTTAAACCAGAAATAGAATGTATTTAGGTATCTCCATAAGACATTAAGATTTTATAGGTTTGGATTTTAAAAGCAACGTTCTCAATTGAACATAAAAAGTAGTACAAAAGGGCTAATGAAACCCTAACAGTGCAAATCATTAGCAGAGAAAACCTGTGACAACCTCTTTTACAAGCTGGCCTTTATAACACATGAAAACAGATAAAAATTTAGCCTTAGTTTACAATACAATCATTTTCCAAATCTGATTTTTCTTTTTTTTTTAAAGTACAAAATCTCATAAATCAGGTTTTCTGTTGTTCATATACAATCAATAAAGGCTAAATTCAAATTCTATATTTTACAAACAAGTCTGAAAAAGGAGGGAGTGAAGTACGGAAGAATGCTCTGTGGATGTTCCTACTGGCCTCAAAAAAGTAGTGCTACAGATAACTGTGCAAAGAGAATATACTGTATAACAATTCCCTATTTCAAGGCATGAAAATGTCATGTTGGATAAAGAAACAGGAAGGTTAATTGTAACATATTAAAGAAAGGTGCAAACACACCAATCACTGTCAAACAGTATACAAAGTATATTGGGCTCAGAATTGTGTCTGTTGATAGCACCTGGCTTTTACTATGTCTTTAGCAAATAATTAGATTTAAGATTAAGATTATTAAGGAAAAAAAAAAAAAATCCCTGTTGGCCATACCTCACTCCTCTATATTCAGATTTTACAATTGTACAAGTTAGATTGAGGTTGCCCTCTAAAATGTACTTGACTACCTCCTGCCAGGGAGATGGATTCCATTTACAGGAGGCAGGAAAGGCAGCAAAAGCTCCAGTTGTGCAAAAAGTGAGAAGTGGTCAGAAGGGATGAGTGGATGTGGACAACCACTTATATTGTTCTCTATTAACCAATGATGATCCAAAGGTCCAAGAATGCCAAGTATGTTTAGCTGAGGTTTAGAGTAGAAGATGTAATCAATAATACCCTAAAACAAAAGAAGAAAAAAATTATTAGTATACTTTCTCTACTCAAGTTATTCTTCCAAATAAAAGGTGAGCTCAGTAGTACAAGAAGTGAAATGCTACCATTCCCTCTCTTTAGCACATCACCAACTTAGGAGATTTTTACTTCCTATATCCCCTGGGTTGCTCAATACAGATGAGGAAAAGAAAAGCAAAGCCCATACTATATCACTTCTGTGCTTTTGTGGGTTGTAATTTCCAGCCTCTTACACAGCTTCAAATCACATTTATCCGATTTTGGAGAGAGACATCTTTGTTTCCCCTGGGCAACAGAGCAGAGTTTTCCAGTAGCAACATGGATTATTTCCTTGCAGTTGACAGCTGAAGTGCCCCATTGTACTATTTATATTAGCTTGGATTATTAAAATACAAATCTTCCTATTTACGGGGAAGGTTAAACAGCACCCCAAATCTTGCAAATCTACTGCAAGTTACTAACAAGGAAAATTTGGTTTCTAGGAGACTGATGTGTTGGGCCCTAGTTTGCTATGTTTTAAATATAAATTTGGTGAATTTACTGTTAGCAACCCGAACAGATTAACTAATTCATTGAACAATTCTGCACAGCAAGTCACATTAAACTTTGAAATGGAAAACTTTTCCAAAATACCAGCCAAGCCATTACCTTGAAGTCAAATGTGTAATTCGTATAAGGCATTAGACCATTCTCATAGGCACTCTTCAACTTGAAACCATGTGTAATTCTTCCATTTGTTGTTCCATTTTTTCCATTACAGCTGAAGTTAGTAAGACTCTCATTGTACCTCAGTTCCTTAAAATCCTTGTGGTTTGTTTCCACTCCACCAGTGCTCAAGTACTCAACAACACCTATTAGGAGAGACACATACACACAAGAAGGTATTAACAAGTGTTCAGCAAGGAAAAACACGTAGGTTCTTCAAGTCATACATGCAACTTTATGCTGTGTAAGCACCAAGCCTTAACATATACAATAGTGTCAGCAAGAGCTCCTTTAAAATACCGCAATACAATGTACATGTATGTCAAGAGCAAATGGCACCCAGAACAAAGGGACATACTTTGATTAGGAAAAATGAGAATGTTAAGAAGGAACGGACTGGAAAGGCAAGATGGAAAAAGTGGAGGTAAAATTCCATAGATGCTAGGTAGTCAACATCCTCCTCTCCTTGCCTCTAAGCTCAAGTCCCAGCTTTCAATGTTCGTTAGATAAAATGTTGCCAAACCCCCCCAACTTCTGTAATGTTACTTCAAATAAGTTAACTCTGAAGAGGCTGCAAAGCCAAATTGACAAGATCTGGGTCTTGGAAAACTGTAATTGTGCCTTTTAATTTCAAAATATCTGTGTTAAAGTTCTGGAAGGTAAAAGAACTGATTAACTGTTCTGAAGACACATAAACTGGCTATTGCAACAGCCACTAGCGATACTTGCCTTCTGGCATCAGAAGAATCAAGATTTCCAGGGCTGCGCTGCTAAGCAGTAACTGCTCTTATCAACCCTAACAGATGGTGAGGGTTGCCAAGCAGAGACCAAAAGGAAGGGGGACCAGAAATGGATATTATACTGAACAACTAGCAATAAGAAGTAAAGATGGCTCTTGAGCTCAGCACCTGAGAAAGCCAAGGAGGCAATCACTGAACCTGGTCTGTTCTTGCACTTTACAAAGTCACCACCAAGTGGAAAAAACTAACAACCAACCAACCAAACTACAAAACATTTGTATGTTAGTGAAGTGCTCTGAAGAATCCCTTTCTGGTAGGGGATACATAGAATTTTAAAAGAACATTTGAGCTACAGAAAAAGACTGTATGGTGGTAACTTTAAAGAGAACTTATCTTCTCCTCACACTTAAAAAATCAAGAAAACCCAGTTATCAGCAACATACTCATGTTTCCAGTTATTTTTGGAAGGTATTTTCTTCCGTTCCATTCCTGTATTTTAAGACTACAACGAAAATGCTTCTGAAAGACCAGGCATAGCTATACTACTGCATAGGTAATAAGGTCACTGACAAAAGAAACAGTTCTTTCTTTTCTCTCTTCTATTTTCCTAGTTCCTTTAGAGCTTATGGTATCAAACAACATATTCTCTAAGTTGAAAGCTCATTCAAGAAACTGAGACCTAAAAATTTAGATTGTTACACACTTGAAGCAGTCTGGAAAAAAAATAAATATATATATATAAATAAATTAAGAAATATAACTCTTACCAGAGTCTGGTAGAGAATTGAGATCTGCACACAATACAAGCGGAATGGTTCCAAGTTCTCCCGAAACACCAGGTTTGAGACTACGAGAAGCTTTATCAATAATGTTCTTTACCTCGGACAGGAACATCATAGTCTGAACCAGCTTCACATCAGAATAATCTGGGTCCCAATGCATATGTGCATTAGCTACAAGAACTAGCTGCTTTTCCATCCCAAGATGTGTCTTTCCAGCTAGAATATAAAATTATTTATTTACCTTACACAGTCAGCAACAGAA
Source organism: Chloroceryle aenea (assembly GCA_013399075.1). Lineage (NCBI taxonomy): Eukaryota > Metazoa > Chordata > Aves > Coraciiformes > Cerylidae > Chloroceryle > Chloroceryle aenea. The sequence continues at coordinate 551,582 of VWZY01012547.1, forward strand.
AACACTGTTAGTGAATTTTAAACAAGACGTTTGAGGTGAAGAAAAAATAAAATACAATACCAGTATAACCTGAAGAGTTAATACCATTTAAGAGGGTCATGCAACTCTTAGATCTACTATGTGTTTTAGCTGATACAAAGCATTGGGCATAACAACTGTGTTTCACATTCAAGACCATTAACAGACTGACTGTGTTGCTACAGGTAATGTTTATGTAACTAAGAATACTGTGAATTAACATAAACAACAGATAATCCTAATTACAGGCAAATAGTGTTGTTCTGAAAAATTGCAACATTTTTCCTCAGGCAGTGATAGTAAGCAGGCACTGCTCATATCTTATTAGACAATGAGGCCTGAATTTTAAGTTATCCACATTATAAGTTCTCGCTCTTCCTAGAAGTGGTTCTTAAAAGGCTTGTTTGTTAGAATCTGAATTAATAAAGTATCATTTGGATAAACATAATACAGGTTGAGTAGGTACCCACTGCAATACTATAAACCCAATTTACATATACTAAATTAAGAATGACAGGGAAGAACAAACAGGTTGTATAAGCATGACAGTGAAGAAAGTAACAAGCTGAAGTGATGCAAGATACATGACCCAGAAACACAAGACTAACACCAACTCTTTGATACCCGTGTGTAACTTCAAGAAAAAACAAAAAACAAACAAACAAAGAAAACCCAACCAACCAAGCCCCACAACAACAAAACAACCACACAAAACAAAATCACTCAAACTCAAGTCTGTGTATATTTCAGCAAAACAGTGTAAGCAGAAAAGAAAAAAAAATGTTTATTGTTTAAACACTACGTATCTTCCCCAAATCCTCTTTGGAAAGAAGTATGTCTGAGCATACAATGTGCAAAGTTATATTCATCTGTAAAACCTAGTTTTCTCTGGTTTACTGTAACAGAAGTAACTGTTTTCATTTACAGAATACAATCTATTAAAAAAATAAATAGGACTTACATGACATTTCTATCAATTCCTTTCGCAGCTCTAACAATACAGCAACTCCAATGTTATCTTTTGTCATAACTCTGTTCAGCATAGCTTCTGAACCTTCTGAGTTTGCCATAGCTAGCTGATTGAACTCAACAGTATGTTTTTGAACCAAAGTAAATCTGGAAAAGCAACATCATATACATTTTTTCCAGCAGCCAGATAGAAAAGGAAATGTTATAAATAATTCTCCTTTTAATTAAAGGTGAAACACATTTATAATGTGAAAAATCTCAATCACATAATTTCATAAAATCCTAAAGTGACATCAAAGGATAGTTTTCCTGACAATTTTTAGATATTTCATAACAACTTAGTTTTAACTAAAAGGGAGGGAGAGAGACAATAGAAAAGCAGTGCTTGTTTCTAATTCTGCACCCATTTCTAGTTCCAAGATGCAGGTTTAATAGAGGGGAAACAAACTGTATCAAACCTGGCATGTACATTTACTTGTGGACACAAAGGAATGGAAGCAGAAGGAGGAAGATAAGTTATTACCCTTGTACCCAAACAGTTGTACAAGTATTACTACACACAATCAGTAAGTGCTGCAGCTTTTAAACAATGCCTTCTCCTCCCCTCCCCCCCAGAAGCGAGCAGTGATATTAAGGGCCTTGTCTTTTGCTTCATCAGAAGGCTGTATCAAAAAGGCAATATCATCTGAGGTCTTACTTCAGCAGTTCTGGGGACTATAAATCCCTTCATTCAAAAAAAAAAAAAAGAAAAAAAAAAAGAAAAAAGTTTGTTTCATTAACAGCTAATGGTCAGGGGACACACCCCCAACAACTGAAGTATAATTTAGTGGACTCCTAACCTGCATTGGTCTAAGAATGAAATTTCAACTTCAGGGGAAAATTTCTATTGCTAGTTATGCACAGAAGGATTTCCCTCATACAGACCTTTCCTTCTAACAAGGCAAATGCTCTGAAAGAAACACTGAACAGCTACAAAAAGAGCAACTAAAGCCGAACTGTTTGAACTATAGACGGACACGAGAAGTTATGTGAAAGAGAGTCAGGCACAACAGGAGACTTTGCAAAACACATCACTTACTTTTCTGTTTTGAAAAATATTGCACAACCATCAACATGTTTTCTTTCCTGTTCTGACATTGTCCTAGCTCTAGATTTTGGACTGAAGAATCCATTATAGCCACGTTCTTTCAGTTCTACCAGGAAAAAACTGTAGTATTGTTCTGTTTCAACCTCCTGTAAAGTTATAATGCAGCACAGCATGAATGTACTATTAGCAAAATACAGATTTTATTTAAAGATGATATTTAGATTCTTCAGAAATGCAAATCATTATCAAATTAGATTTAAGAGGAAAAAAATTGCAAGAATTAAGTAATCAGAGAATGCAAATTTAAAAGCAATAACCCTATTTTAAGAAAATAGAAATGAATTTCCCTAATCCCCAGAGTTGTGATTCTCTCAAGCCTTTTATTTGAAAATGTGTCAATTATAGCCCTATATACACACGCAGGCACAAAGACACCCTCACGTACATGCCTTTGATCAGCAGATGCTGGTTAACATTCCAACTGTGTGGGCTGAAAAGCATTCTTTTGATATCAAGCAACAAATAATCTTCTAAACACCACTTTTTTCTTTTGTTTTCAGAAGGTTTTGAAAACAGATCATTTACTGTAAATACATTTAATATAGAGAGACCAGCACATGGGAATAGAAAAGGAAAAGCAGTAGTAGCATATCTTTTACCTGAAGACTTATGATGTCAGCATTGCAGCTCAGGATTTCCTGCATAATGGCTTTTTTTCTGTATTCCCAGTTCAGTGCCCAAGATGGACAATAGCCATAGAGCTGCCGGGTAGCATATTTATCACAGAGTACGTTGTAACACATGACAGAGAACAAGGCTGCAGAACAATAATATTACTTACACACTTATATATTTAACAAAATATATATATTCATGCAACTATGCTCTTCGCTTTTGTTTTCTGCAAATTTATCAATTCATGCTCTGTTTGCTTCAATACAAACATTGCTTTAACACAGCAGTTATACCTATACTAAAAAAAATTCTTAGTGCTCCTTGGAAGACAAATTATGAGTTTGGATTTATAGCAACTGTCTTGTAGCATTTAATTAGAAAACAAAACCCAACCCCCCTTTATATGGTTAATGCAGTAAATAGCAGACAAAGGTACTTCATGCTATGAGATGCTCTACTGTGAAATAGATAAGGTAAAATTTAGATAGGGTATAAGGTAAAATAGATCAGGTGAAAAAAAAAGGTAAATGTATTTGAACACTTACATTTGTTAGCTATACAAAGGTTTGCAAACTCTTCAAATAGATTAAAATGTACCTTAATCATTACCACCATGAACTGTAAAAGATCCATAGGCAGGGTAAGGATCCCTTTACACAATGAAAAAGTACAGGCAAAATAAAATGCCAAAAGTTTCCATGTAAAAAAGGTTACAATTCAGGTGTAAAGACAAGGAAAATCTACTCTCTGTAATCACCTGGAACAGGAGTGAGACAGTTTGGGGCAACTTGACAGGTAATCCAGAAACACAGATTTTAGTTTTTGTTTTGTTGTGGTTTTCTGTTTGTATTTAAAAAGCACTAAGGAATTTGCACTGCATTGAGATATGAGGAAGCTTATTGGGACCTCCTTTCAAACATGGGAGTACAACTCAGGAAAAAGAAACAAGACCGTTGTTTGAAGATTAGCAAATTGAGGCTGATTGGGGGCCAAAGCCCAACATTTTTGAAAAGGAACAGGTGACAGCAAAATACAAGCTGCATTAACATCATGACCTTTGAAGCAACAGCCCTAATAAAATCAGTAAGGGAGAGTAATATACATCAGTCCTGAAAGAGAGAACACTGCAATAATTGAGAAATACAGCAAGATTTTTGGCAGCAGGTAAATAGAAAAGGCTATCTTTCAAACAACTCATGCAGAAAAATTAGTAAGCAATTAAACATGATTTGAATCCCACCAGCAAGAAAAGTGCTGAGTCAAGGATGATAAATTGGTTACTTAAAACAAAAGCAAATTCTACATTTTTTTGAAGTTACACTATTTTTTTTTAATTATTCAACAAATGTTCAGTTAAGCCTGTTATAATTCAAGTATTAACTGATTGTTGATGACAGTTTCAATTCCTGTGAGAAGGATGTTAATTAAAAAGAAATTACTTTATAGTAATAGATGGGTAAATGGAAACAGGTGTTCCAACTGAGATAGAACTACCTCAGCTGGCTGGTCAGGACTGCACAAATAATTGATTAATTTAAACATAATTATTTTTTCAGTAGATAGTAAAGACCAACAGCTATTATAAAACAAAACAAAACAAACAAAAAAACAAACAAAACCGAACCAAAACCCAAATCCTTAAAGTGTCACAGTACCTGTTGGTCTTGTACGGTCTGGTTCTTGCAACATAATCCAAGATCTTGGAGGTGGTTGTTCTGTTGAAACTATGGAAAGATTTTAAAGTAGAGGTACAAGTGATAATCACATTTATTTTGCACAGCATAAATAAATGTTTGAAGAATGATCACTTACTTCTTTTTGCAGTACCTGCCAAATTATCAAGCAAATAGTTCAGTAGCCTTCGCGTCCCATCTGGTTCCTGATAAAGGTTCAGAATATCCTGTGTAAGCGGATTTCCTGAAAACAAATTTAAAGAAATACTGAATAAAATATACAAAACCATTTTGGACTTACATATCAGTGTCTAAAGCTGGCACCTCTGAAAAACAATATGGCAGCTACTGTGAACTATTTCAAGGTTTCAAGTCTCAAGTCTTCAATCCCACAAAGCACTAGATGCGTGACTGGCTTTAGCGAAGTTCACGCCATTCCCTCCTGTGCCTGTCTTCTGACAGACAGTCCCGAGGGCGGTCGCTGGATCTCACTCTGAAGGATTGACATGGTGCAACACAGGCAGAGCTGATGAGGCCAAATACAGAAGCCACCTCTGCTCAATGCGAGTGGAACATCCACCATCATCAGTTTATTTGCCAGTCATAGCTGAGCAGTCTCCCAGCTGCTAAACACATAAGCAGATCATAAAAGTTTTCATAGACAATGCACACTGCAATTTAAGGGGGAGAAAACCAGTCTTTTGAGACTTAACAGCGTTCAGAGGTATTGCATTGCAAAATCAGGAGTACCGAGTGATACAAGTTTCCCCAAGGTCAGCAATTTCATAGAATCCATACAGTTCAGAGAAATTAAAGATAAAATTATTTAAATTGCTGCTTGCATAAAGAGCAGAGTACCCTACAGCAGTGCAAAGTGTGTTCCCCTCTCAGAGTTGAGCATCTACAATTAACTGCAGACTACTTCTTAGTTAAAGCAGCACTGCATTCAACTCCTACGCAAGCAACAGAAAGCTTCCGCTCACTCTGCAGAAAGAGAAGCAAACCTCTCTGTATACAGAGTGCCTCGCTGAACTTCTTTTTTTTACCTTTTTTATAATAATCCCTAAACAATAATATTTATAAATGTGGAAAAAGCAGCTACATCTGTGACTGCTATTCAGCAACATTATAAACTAGCAGTCTACAGCCATTACATCTCAGAAATGATATCATTAAACAAAGCACCGACACCAAGAAAAAGCAGTAATACCTTTCAGACCCAAAGTCTGTAACTGGAACAGTTTTCCCAGCTCAAAAGGTAAAACTCGTAACAGGTTGTTATTTAAATGTAGTTCCCTGTAGATAGAGCAAGAATCACATAGGGCTGAAAACAGACCAACATTTGTCTTCAGCAGTATAGTACAAGAAATTTAACTGAAAGAAAAACAATATAGTAGCAATCCATAATATTGAATAACTCAAAGACTAAATAGCAGTAGTTTGGGAAATCCTGCTGTACTCAAAACACACACGCAGACAAAATACATACTACCCTGAGGTAGAGAGGAAAGCAGCCATTTGGAGAGCTCATCTTAGCAAGTCAGAAATTTGGTAAACACTAGTTAATACAGTATTTAATTATTGCTGTGATGAAGCAGTAATGGCTCTGACAAACCAGACCATAAAACAGTTCAGCTATGATGAAAGGCCAAATAAACAGAAATCATATCCCAGAAAACAAATAAGCACAAAATCCAGGATTATGGCAGCATGATAAGAGCTATATTACCATGTAATTGTAATTTAAAATAGTAATTTTCTGTTGGTGCTTTTTAACTGATAAAACCATTATGCAGACAGGAACAGAAGTCATGTCCTGAATTCTGATATCCCAATGAACTGGGAAGAGAAAATGAACTTGTTTGAAGCTTTTCACCTTTTTGAACACATTTCCTTCTAACCGGTGAAGACTTTCCTCACCATATTCAATATGAAGTTGCTACTTCAAAGTGTCTACAACTTGGAGCCTAGAGACTTAAAAAATATTTTGAGGCAAGGAAAGAAAAAAAATAAAAAGGAAACGGGCACCTTAGGTCTTTTAAGTTTTCTACAAGACAGCATTTGAAGCAGAGACACTCAGCTCTTTTCCAACCTAGATGTTCTATGATTCTACGATTCTTCCAGCTCTGCATTTTGAGAGCAAACTTCGCCTGGCCCTCCCCTAGCAAGGACTTCCTCAGAAACTGTCTCCATTTCCCTGAATATTTAGAAACCTTGGTAAAATAAAGTGGCGTGTTTTAGAGACACTCTGGGCTGTGCAATAGTGGAAGAAGATACACTGAGTTATCTAGACATGCCAAGTCATTGCTAAAGCTGTTGCCAGTTTATAGCACACCTAACCAACCTGGAGTTTTTTGCTTTGTTGGGTTTTTTTTCCTGTATAAAAATCCCATAGACAAAGTTACATATTGTATACAGTACCTCAGAAGGCCACTGTGTCATTCTGGGGCTTTAAAAAATGAGAGAGGCACATGGAAGGTAGAAAAGAGGATGGGGAGTTAAAAAATAAAAATAAAAAAGTGCAACATCTCCACTAGTTCTCAGCAATTCCACAAACATTTGCAATTTATACAGCTGTCATTTTTAGGGTTGATACTCTGTATGACATTATAAAGCTCCTAGTTTCTTCTTCAGGAAGCTACTTTTTCCCTTAGAGATTTTCATAGCACTGCTGAAGTCTAAAAGAAGTTATGTAGGAATTACAAAAAAATACACTAATTTTTTTCTAGAGAAAAAATATCGATCTGGAAGAATGGCACAGTAGTAGTAGTAGGTACCATTACACTTCCTCTCTGGGATGAAAGAATTCTTTTCTCTAGTGATCCTTGCCTCCACAGAACCCACCTGCTCTACACAGCAAAGCCCACCATGTCTTTAAAGCATATTAAGAGAATCTGTTTTACAGCTCAGCTTTCCAAGATAACACATTACAGTGTTTTAATTTTTCCTCCTCTTTAAGCAAAGATCAGTAAACTTGCTGCTCTGGCACCTCCTTATTTAAGTAAAAAGGGAGATGCAAGGAGCCTTAGGCAAGCTTTGCCACACAGAGCAAACCCAGAGCTCAAAATGTGGGAGCTGGAAGACATGTTATCAACATTTAAATGATTTCTGGGGCTCAGGAAGGCATCAGCAATGCCCAGTGTTGGGAAGAAGGCACGGTATCTTTTGACGGTTCTGATGACTATGGCTAAGTTAACTCCATGCCATGAGTATCAAGTTTACAACAACCATTTTAAAAGGAAAAACACTGATGATAATAAAAGGATGCAAATGAAGTACAAAGATGAATTTTAGAATATTTCAGCAAATTGAGGATTGTGAGCTCATAATAACTGAGGATTGAATAAAGGAGGGAAGAAACCTGTTACTAATACCCGCTTTTAACTGAAATAATAATGCAAAGCTCTCTTTTGAACAGGCTACTTCACAGCTGAAAACAACTATACAACAGTCTACAAATCAGAGCTGCCAATTAAGCTCTAAAAAGCAAGATCCCTTTGCTCAGCCTCCAAGGTTGAGACTTTTACTGCTCTGGAATTTGAACTTTTAGTACCAATTTCATAATCTCGTTTAATCCTCCCCAACAGAGTGGACTTTCCTGAAGTAGAAGAAAATGCAATGACTGGTCTTTCTATGTGCAAACTTGCTTTGTTTCCAGTTTAATGAAAATGAGAAACTGGGATGGCAGTCCATTATCCCATTCATTGTCTTCTCTACTTCTAATAACATTCTTCTTATTTTTAGACTCAGTGTTTTCTGAATTTGAGAAAGCTGTTCAAAAATATCTTCAAAACTAAATACAGTGAAGGCAATTACTGGTAACTGTCTAATAAACCTAAGATAAGGCTCTTTCTCTGGGTCAAGAACAAAAGTAAGTAAATATTTACTCTCATATAAATAACTTCTGTATTTACATGAGTGTTTTCACAAAATGAAGTGTTGTAGCCTTAATTATCATCTAAATAGGCATCATTACTCATGTTTCACTTCTAAAAGGAGGTATCATTCCATGCAAACTTTGCACACCTTGGCACTGCAAAACTGATGATAAAAATGTATGTTTAGAACTTTTTTTTTTTCCTACTCCCCAATTTGCTGTTACAGTAGTTACAGGAATGCAGTCACATGATAGAAAAGAGGGGAAGGAGATGGTATTAGACAAGCTGTAGGTGTTATAAAATAAACAGAATAAGAACTATTGTTAAGAATCATTACTGAAGATGAATGCAGAGGAAAAACTGTAGCTAGCATGATTATGAATGTTTAAACTGACCTTTTTCCTACCTTACTATAAGTTAAAAGCAATTTTTTTTTATTTTGTGCATAGGTATTTCTTAGAGAAAAATTCCACAAAGTTTAGTAAAAGAGCCTCCTAAGACAGGAAACCTGACTTGAAAAAATATAAAACAGGTGACTGCCATCAAGCTGAGAACTTTTGAAGCTCATTCCATACTGTCACCCATCAGAACAGGAAATCACAGAAAAGCCAGCACTGCTATAGCTGCATACACCACACCAAGTACTCAGGGAGACAGATACAAAGTAGTGAGGGAGGGTTAATCTATTTATGCTTTTCTTTTACTAGAACATAAAAATTATGCTGAAATTTGAACTGTTGCTACAATGATAACAAGAGAACAATTTTAACTCCTGTTAAATTTTACATACCTGAGTGACACCATGTTTCCGAGCTCTGCTGGTAAACTGCGAATTTTATTAGAGGACAGGTCCAGATATACCAGATTGTGAAGCTTGGCAATGTCTGAAGGAATACGGGATAAGGAATTGTCACTGAGATGCAAAGCTGTCAAATGGGTCAGTGTCCACAACGATGAACTTAAGCTTCTCACTTTCCCTGCAGAAGGAAGGTACAAAAGAACATTAAAATATATAGGGTGATCAATAATTACACACCTTTTAAATATGGAGGGGAGACAGAGGGGCTTGCAGAGGTGCTTTGTTTGACTTTTGTTACATTTTTTTGTATTATTTTATTCAATGGAAATCCCATTAATCACTGATTCTACAGATTAAAAAAGAAATTGACAATGCATAAGAGAATGTAAGGTGTTGTCAGGGATGTTTAGATTGTTTTGGGTTTTTTTCTAGTCCATACTTAGCATTTAAACATCTGTCTTTCTCAAGTTCCATAAAAAAACAAGATCTATTCACTATGACTAGGGCTTCAGTAATTAACAGTGGTGTAAGAAACAGATTTTTCTTCAATTTCTAGTTTACGTTTGAGATGAAAGATGCTTATTCAGTTTGCCGCTTCTTTCTGTGCAACATCTTTCAAACCAAAAAAACTTTATTCTCTGGCATTAATCCAGCCAAGAACAGATAGAAGCACTATATTTAGTGTGACTAAGATGCTTAGTTGGGAACATAGATTTCCATCTGGCATTGAACTAAAAGCTACATGAACTATTGCCAGATATTTTTTAAAAAATGGTACAAATTTTATATAAACTGAAGGGTGGAAATATAGATTTGTGTGACAGAATCAAGATTTTTACATTGCTGCATGCAAGGAATGTGAGATATCATCAGAAGGTCTCAAAACATATTTTCTCTCCCAGATGATGCGTGCGCACCAACCTCCCCCCTCCAAGGAGTGGGTCATTTTTCATTTCAAGAAGTCATCTCACTGCATCTGAAGCATTAGAAGACAAGGACCAGCAATAGTTTGTCCAAGACAGAAAGTTACTTGCAACAACCTTTTAAAAACACCATTGTGACTTGCCCGTATTAGGAATGGTCTAGTTAATATTACACCAACATACACACTATGGAATTCCTTTCTTTAGGTGAATTTCTTTGTAACAAAAAAAAAGTCATACTTAGTGCCTGGGGAAAGCTACACTGATCCATGTGTATCTGGGACTCAGCCCCCATTAACAATAGGTTTAATACAAGTATCATTTCCCCTGAGCTGTAAGAAAATGAGTGGCACAAAATAGCCTGCAGTGAAAAAGCTCGGTGATTGCAATACTTTCTGTATTAGGTGACTAAATATTTTGCAAGGAAAAGACAGTGTGAACATTAATAAAGCAAAAACATTGTCACATTTGATTTTGCAAAGCACGCACATCCAGTTCTTAAAGGAGTCATGTCATTGTAATACCCATTAAGAAATGTTTTGAAAGGTGATAAATTCAAATCAATAGCTCTTTGCACTTTTTAAATTGAATTAACACTTTCTCCCATCTCCCTCCAGTGCAAACAGGTGACTGTGATGAAAGAAACCCTTGTAGCTGAAAGGATTCCATATCAACACCACTGATCCATCCTCTTCACTACCTACAGCTCTCTTGACTGGAATGACTCTGTAGTGAGATTACCAGGCATGAAAGGCAAGAGCCATCACTTAATGCATTTCCTGTGCAAAGGCAGCAGATGTCCAAGTGAATATCCAAGCCTAATGCTGATATGTAATGCTGATTCCTGAAGCAGCATTTAAGTAGGTTTCTGCATCTGTAACCTTCAAGTAAAGAATGCTATTCACATGGCGCGGCACGTGGCACTTGAAGCAAGACACGGATTCAATGATCTGGATGGAAAGACTCTTCACAATTCAAAGAACTCTATTTCTATTCTTCCTTCCACAAATTTCTTTATTGCGTGGTCACTTAGAAGTGCTACAAGTTTTGCAGTTTCTTAAAGAATCTCTGTATTTAAGCAAAATTTCAGCCTAAATTTACATCATAAAATAGTTTTAAAATTCTTAAAATACTTGCTTTTATTTCCTTGTAAAAACACGTTATGTAGCAAAATTTACTCTACAAAGCAAGACTGGCATCCCACACCCGTTGGAATTCATGTTTACAAATTCTGAGCATTATCTGATTTTCAAAAACATATAAAAAAGTTGAACAGTTTCTCAAAGCTAGCACAGTTCTTAAAGGGATTTGGGTTTTGTTTTGTTTTTAAATCTGTAGAACAAAACAAGGATTTACAACTGCTTTGAAATGGCAAATTTCTGCTTCAACAGAAACTATACTGTCATGGACTAATACAGCACTGTTGTTACATAAAGTAAAAGCAGATGTCTACTTATCAACCCCAGTTTCACCCTCTTTTAGAAATTACATTATCTCTATTATCCCAACCCAACCTCTTCCCTCAGACACACCAGCTGCTATGTTGGTGTGCTGGCTCACTTCAAGGTACGTATCTCCAGCCCAGACTTCTTGTCCAAGACTGTACTATGTCACCTACTCTTAACCTGCAATGAGTTCATAACTCAGGACCACTCTTCAGTTTCTCACCACTTATTTCCAACTCTGCCCAGTGTGATTTCTTTCCATTGGCTGCTTCCTCTGAGGACATAATTGTGTACATCCTCCGTGGATCAGGTGGATCGTACTTTTCCTTGGGCATTCCTGTTGAGACAAAAAGACAAATAATTAAGATATTACAGACTGAGAATTTTTTAAAAGGTAATTTCCATTTGAGTTAGATTTTGTGTTGGACATTCACTCCAAATACTTTTCAAGACCAGATAAAAATAACCCATGCCCACCTACAAACTTTGCTGAGTGGGAATGACTGCTATAAAAATAAAAGGACACAGATTCCTGATGCTCCTAGAATGGCAGGCAACTGCCTAACCCTCCACCCAACGATTTAACAAAATCTGTAAGCCAATATAAACATTGCATCCTGCCAGCTCTCATGGGTATGTCACTCGGTTCTTCAAAAATCAATCCAACCTATTGTAGGCACTCGGCTCTTCAATAATGAAGGTTCAAAACATGATGATCACCCCCACTGCATTCTCACTCATACACACTACAGAGAAAACATCTGCTAACAACTTTGACTATTAGTTCCAGGTTTACTGCAGTCCTCAAATTTTCACACAATTCACCATAAAAGAAAATAAAATTAAGGTTTCAAAAAGATGCTCAGTTCTTTAGGTCTGCAAAATGATATCTTTTAATCCAACCCTCTTCCTACTCTTTTCAATATGAAAATATTCTACCTGAGGTCGACATTTCTAGCACTTTATTCAGCCAGGTGTTTAAGACTGAATTTTTAACACCATTTCTCTCCCTTTCACAACATTTCTGTTAACTTCACAAGAAGCATTTTAAAATATCTTTTTACTATACCAAACCATGGACCACAAGAAAGAAGTGGCAAAAATTCCTCTCCCCAGAACCTCCTTCCTCTCAAAAAAAAACCCACCACCCTCCTTTCAGGTTTCCTGTGCATCAACACACATGCCCTGTTTCACTGTAAAGAGCAGGGAAAGGAACATAAAAAAAAAAAAAGAGCATTGCTGGTTCCATATTAAAGCTGTGCCATAACCCCCTGTACCATGACCTTGCTCACCTCTGTCCCAAAAGATACACACGTGTGTTTTAGTCAGATTAAGAGGAAAACCTGCTTAGATATTAAATAAACAAATCAATACTATATTAATTTACAAAATATCAGCGGCTACATAGGACTTCGAGTATAAATTACATGTATCACAAATATGTGTAATGATTTTACATTGGCCCACACATATCTAAGAGCTTTTATGGCAAAGACTCCACCATCTTAAGATGCCACATCCAAATACATACAGAAAGGCACAAGCATCAAGCTATAAAGTTACTTATATGAAATTGAGAAATTACAGAATACCCTCAAAAACTTTCAGCTCTTTACACATCTTCATTAAATTAAAGCTTTTAGGCACTACACACTTACTTAAATACAACACCTCTTTTACTAATTCACACTCCTTCAATTTCCTACTACTGGTCAAAAACAGGTTTCTGCAATGAAAAGAAATTCCCCTTTAAAAAGTGAATTGTGGGTAAAAGGATGAGATTATAAATAGCAGCTGGGTGGAGCTCCTTAAAGAATGAAGGCACTTGAGTACCCAGGGTACTGGAATCACTGAGTATAACACTTTCTTCTTCAAACTAAGCTAATTAAAGGAGATAAGGCTGGATTATAACCACCAGAAACATAAAAGCATAACTTCTCACTGCAATAACTACACAACTAGTGCAATAATACATAGCTAAGCAATGGATAGAGCATTTCTTCTGAAATTGCTATATATAATTACATATAATTTACAAAGATCAATGCCACGTACGCTCCAGTTTGGCAGGAAACATTTACCTTCCTCAGTCATTTCATGCTTTCTCTTCTTGCAGCTGCCTGAATTAATAAATATGTTCCAATTTTTCAAGAAATGAAGCAGGTATACCAGAGACAGAAATCTCATTCAGTACAGAAACACGAATGTTCCCCAGAGCACACTCAATCACATGCACTAATTAACAGCCTTGCTGGTACCAGCAGCATATCGCTCCTCGCTACCAGAGGAGGATGACATACTTTTCCAGTGGGTTTTGTTAATGTGTGCTAAAACACAGATATAAGAATCTGAGGTTTTAACATTGGATCCTGCTGACCCCGTGCCCTGAGTCCATCCATGGCATTACTCTCTCTCATTAGTTCCCTCTCCTGATGGTTTTCCCTTTTTTTGCTGCAGCATTTCACAGTGGATGAGTCTCTGATCTTTAAGACTGCTAGTAAAAAAAAAAAAAAAAAGGCAGTAAATATTCTTGAGCCCCCTGGCTGAAGGAGCTGATGATGACCAACAGCAGTGTTGACACTAGCCACAGCAGAACACCAAGGCTATGGTCACACCAAGTATTAGCACATCTTTATCCACCACCTAGAGCTCAAGATTTCTCAGGATCTGACAGCAAGGCTAGATTTGGGTCATATTTCACAGGACACGATAAAACACAAGTGTAATACTTTGAATCGCATTTCAAAAAATTACAGCTCCAAGTAGTTCAAGAAAATCATTCTGTTTTACAAATCACTGTCTCTCCTCCTTTCTCCCCCTCCTGAAATCCAAATTTAGAGCCTGGCGAGCTGCTACAGTTAAACATCAAAGCTGAGGTAAACATCAGATTAAAGCAGTTTTGTCAGACTAAAGCAATTTTTAGTAAGGCCCATAAAATGGTGTTGAAAAAGCTCAGAGCCTTTGATAAGCTGCAGCTTCAAACTATCATGACAATCATTTTCAAGAGAGCCTACACCACCTGTAATTTTCAGTTGCACCCACACAGACAGTGGAAAGCACCACTGAACATGAGGCTGTCATCACCTGCAGCAAGTTAGTTCATAAAGGAGCAAAATCTTTATAAACAAAGATAGGACACAGATGCCCAGAGCACACCCCATGCTACATAAATTTGATGAAGAGGATATTTAGATATGTTTGAATGCAAATGAAATTGTTTACTATCATGTACCAGTTTATCAAAATTGTTATTGAAATAGTGGTAAAAACAGAAGAGCTTCAGAGTTCAAGAGGAGCGCAGCTGCTCCTTCCCACCCTGGGTCACTCAGTCCCAATACAGAATGAACATCCCTTACTCTCAAGAAACTGAGCTAAATGAGGCTGATGAGGTCAACAGTGCAAAGGGTCTGACCCAGGAATCTAGATCTTAAGTCTTCAGTGCAGACAGTTTTATGCCCTTGTTTGCACAGAGGGTATAGAGAGGCTGTAGGACAGGGCAAGGGAGAGCAGAAGCAGACAAGATTCTTCAGGGAAAGATGGAGGGCAAGGATCACAAGGACCAAGAAAAAATAAAATTCCAAGGTTGTGAAGTCAAGTGAGGTCAGTCTGTTAGAAGAGCTGATGAAATTGTCTAATGCAGCAGGTAGATGATGAAGCCTTGGCTCTGGCTTCACTCAGGAACAGACCACTAGAGACAAAGCCAAATGTTCACAGGTTGAGCTGCACCTGTACTGATGGCTGCCTGTCCCTCCAGATTAAAGCAATGAGTGCAGTCAGGTGATGAACAGCCAGGCCAAGTGTTGTTTCAGAGAGTTGTCCTGAACAAGAGCTGGTGTGACTCCCAGCAGCCCTCCAAGTGGGTGTGCTGTGCTACAGAATTGCTGCTGCTCCACTCCCAAGAAGCACTTAACTGCTGCAGCACTGTGGCTATGAAGAGTATGGTGTCAGGAGGAGCTGGTGGCCTAGAAAAGGAGGAGTTGCCTGAAGGCCAAGCTGTTTTAGCTGCACTACTAGCTGCAGAAGGAGAGTTCAGACTGTTGCGTGACTTTTGAAATGGTAAGGCTCGGAGGCTATAGGTGTGTGTAAAGCAGAAGCTGGACTATGAGGTAGTTAATGCTTCAGATAACTGCAGAAACTGCTAATAACTAATGTCTCTGAAATGGAGAAGTGATAGTCTGGGGAAACTGCTTGCTTTGTGTGACAGGGCAGGAAAGATGGTCACTTTTTTCCTGTCCTTGCCTTCTGGTATTTTTTCATAAAAATTTGAAGATGGTGGTGAGAAGGATTTAATCAAAACAGGTAGGTGGGCTGGTTTTTTTTTTCCAAAGCAACCAGTAAATTGGTCTGTTTGTTTGTTTAACAAACAATACACCAGAAAATGCTACAGCAGTCCTTCACTTCCTGAAATGCTTTCTATACAGTATCACACAAACTATTTAAAAACTAAATGTAATGGACAACTCCTGTAGGCCAAGTACCATTTACTCTTTGTAATACTAGCTTTACTAGAAATGCAGATACCAAGCTTGCTCCAAAACCTCTCCTAGGAACATGTGCTTCTTCCATATCAAAAATAAGGCAAACAAAACTTGAATTCTAAAAACTTCATTACCCAGCGAGAGCAGTATGGGTTAGTGATTGGACACAGCTTCATCTGTTCTAATAAATTAATCTGATTTAACTACTATTTCAATACTTAATAAGCAACAGTTACAAATCCCAGCTACAAATATGTGAGTACCTTTAGAAATAACCCCAAGATCACTATGCTGAAACATTACAACTCTGTTTCTGAAACTGCCTGACACACATTGGAGACTTCTTTCACATTCCCATCCTTTACTTGACATTATTTATGACTAATAAACTGATATAGATGAGGAGAGAGCCAGGAGGGGGAAGTAAACCAAATAGCACCACTCCCAATCAGGTGCAGAATTACTCAAACTTCTTGCTACTTTAAGAACAGTGAATTAACTATACAAATCTAGATCTACTTCTAAAGTTAGAAGTAACTGGATGATTGAAGTATATTTTCCACTCATTGCAGTACAGTGTTACTTTCCAAATAAATGACTTCTGAACTGCTGCAAAGTACCAGGACAGGAACCAATCTGCACGACTTCCTATTAAATATAAACCAGTAAGTTGCTCAAAGATTTCATAAGAAAATAACAGCACATATGAGAGAGGGGTTTGGTTTTTTTTACCTTTCTTTACCCAAGCCCTAATACTGGAAGTTCATCCCAGATAACTGATTTGTAACCCTGTGCCTTTAACCTTGATACACTTTTCTATGCAATTGAGTTTCAGTTGCAAATGTGTTCAAGTGACTTTCCTCACAAATATAAGTGTTTCTTAAATTGACTGGTATGTCTTGAATTCAAGTTAATTTAAGACCCTCCTCACCATCATCCCTGTGTCCTACCAACCACTTGCACTGTGGATTTACAATGCATGAAGCAGAACTAAGCTGGTCCTGCTGCAGTTCCTTCCGCCCTGGGACTGTGTATTTCCACTTCACTCTTGCGTCAGCACTGACTTTTGTCTCATAACAAAAGGAGCTGGTGAAGAGAATTAAATTGGCCAAAAGCTAAAGGGGAGGAGGAAAAATGACTATTTGAGGGACCACAGCTTCTTGTATTAGTACTGTTATTATTTCTGTATGTTAGTTACGTATGGACTTGCAGACAGCTGCTTACAGGACTGAAACAGGACAACACCACAATTCTAATTCTGGCCCCACCTACCTGAAATATCTTCTTGCACAGCAGGAAGTAAAAATCTTGCTTCCAATTACCTTCATCCATGCATTAGTTAAATAGTAACACTGAACAAAGTCTGAAAGCCTAACTGAAGTCAAAGTTCACTGCTTTTTAGATAACTTAAAGCTGTAGCAGTTATGGCAATGTATAGGCTAATCACAGATGTTAACCTGTGTTTAAAGAGTTAGCCTCTATTGTTGAGTTTTATTAGAATGAACAGAAATTACTGATTTAAACTTCAAACAATGACCCTCTTTCAGAGGGAATGCAAAACAGAAGTACATTTAAAAGATACCTACTGTGCTCTGGAAAAACTTGTTTAAAGTATTTTCATAGTGTTCTAGTTCCACTGTTTCCCGTAAAACATAGGATTTTTCCCGAAGACTTGTGACCATCCTTTAAACAAGTGCTTTTCCAGAGTGAATCAAGCTTGCTGCTTTCACCTTCCTGTCACTGGTGGCACCTCACTTGGCAAGTTACAAATTTCTATGGGAGCTTAAAGTACAGGCAAGTGAAGCAACAACCCTGCATAAACTGTCCCTGGATGGGATGATGAAGTGCAACACCTATATTCTTACAGAAAAGCACAGAGCTGTTTTTGGCTGTTGGTAACAGTCAGTGCCTTACAGAATTTACACATTTGAATTAAATCCCTGATTGTATTTCTCCTCACTCTATAGAGTGAGCGTACATGGGCAACAAACTACACAGTTACCTTAATACTGGAAAATGATGGAAAAAGTATTTCTAGGCAAGACACCATGATGAGCAAAGGAAGCAAGCAAGCACCCAATGCATCCCAGCTAAAACTCAAATGTCATGTGAAGTAAATTGAATGCACTTCAGCTAAACTCTTATTTAGAATTATTTGGAACCACCCCCAGCTCCTAAAGATACAAAAATTTAAACCATAGGAATTAAATGTTTTCTCTGTATGCCTTATACTGTTCCTACAAAGCCTTCTAATTTTATTTCAGTCTTGTTTTTATCAATGTCTTACACAGAACATATTAAATTAGAATGCATTGGGGTTTTTCTAAACAAATCTTAACACACCCCTACCACTTTGGATTTCCCAACCACCAGCACGTATACACCATAACATGGAAGAATACTTGCATCCTGCTGTGAACTACAGCTTCTGTTCATACTTTGCTATAATACACAACTGTGCAAGTACAAAGTTCAGAAATGCAGGTGTAAGCCACTACCTAAAAGGAAAAAAAAAAGTTAAAGCTTCCTCAAATTAGAGGAATCCATACTAAAGCACATTAGACTAAAACTGTAAGTGTTCTGATGCTGAATATACAAAAATTTGAGAACTTACCTATCTATTGAATAACAACTTTTCACTTAACTTTGTAGGAGAGAATACTCTATTGAAATACACACAAAGGAAATATTGGCATGTCAAAACCCCACAGATTTATTATTCTTTTCCTACTAGTATGCTACTTCTAGGTAAAAAACAAGTCTTATGTATACACCTATTATTTGGTGACTACTGCAAACACTCGGCCTTTTATTTAAAAAGGATGTTCAAGTAATTAATTCTTTTACAGTAAGTATATAGTCTTGAAAAAAATAAGACTAGGAAAAATGTGATTGGGAATTGCTAAAGGGTAACATCTGAATTTTTCAGAATTCCTGCTGCAAATTTAAAATTTTCCTTTTACTTACTGTGAGGAGGGATGGCACAACTGCTATGTGCAAAGGCAGAACTAGAGCAGCACAAGAACAACTCCCCAAAACACTCTTCACCCCCAAGAGACTCAACTACAACATGGGGGATGGTGTCAATATCCCTTTAACCCATTTTATAGCTTAATGTTGGAATAATCTAATTAAAACAAAACAAAACTGTTAAATCTACACAAATGCCAAGTGCTTTTCACTTGGAAAGATCACATTTTAGTGGCTATTAGCAAATTAAGACTTAACATTGTTTCACCATGGAAGTAATGCTGCTTCATCATACTTTGAGGACTTCTAAATCTAGAATATTACAAAACTACAAGCTACCCTTCTTTTTCAGACTTAGATAATGCAGTGGGATGTCAAGGTGCATTACATCTATGTAATCATAAATACAAGACACTGATTAAGTCAATACACATTAGTTTATGTATGTTTATTTGGAATAGGACTAAATAGAGGAGTTACTTGATTTTGAGTAAGTTCTACTACAGAAAACTTAGAAGTTTTAAATGCTTTAAAATTATTTTTAAAAAATTAATTTAAAAAAAAATCCATCAAGCTGTAAAAGTTCTGCAGACTCCTTGATCTAGCCAAAGCACACTAAAAGAAGACATAACCCGCCTGAAACTTAAAAGCAAAGCATCCCAGTTCAGACGAACTGGGCCATAAATGTCAAATGATAATATTTTCTGTTTCCACATCAGGAAGATTTGATTAGACTAGAAGCTAAACAACATGGACTACATCAGGCTTAAATTTTAAGTAAAACAACAAAAAAAAATTAGTCAATTCCTATTTTTAACAAGACCATATTATTCAGTTTTGAACTGCAGGTATTTCAAATTTAATCAAGGTTTCTTTGCCCTTCTTAACTGTTCGTAGAAATGTTAACTGGCTGGTTGCAAGGTGTGTGGTACGGGTAGTAGGGAGGTTGCCATTTTCCAAGACTCCACTGCTCCTGCCAGACCTGCCACCTCTCCACTCAGAATCACAATGGCGTATCACATAAGCCACCTGCAGCCTGGTCTTTAAATGGTGTACAAGTCATCCCCTAAACCTCAGAAGGTGTGAAAAACTTATTTACCATAGTTTCACTAGTTCAAAGACGCAGTTTTAACTTTCACGTTCGTGTGCGTTTGGGTTCAAACGTGAACTCTAAAATGGTCAAAATACAAAAGACATGATTCAGCACAGAGGTTCCTGACAGACCCACAAGACAGATTTATTCTGACTCGCAACCAAGAACAAATTCCTACTCCTTACTCTGCACAACATCTAATGATTAGAAATACCATGTTCAGATATTCTCAGTGTAGCACAGACATACTCCAGATGATTAGAATAGTTCTTAATTATCAGCAATTGTATGTAATTATGCCTATAGTAAAAGGCTGCTGTATACAAAACAAATATTAATGCAAAACCAAATTGCAAAGCAAAGGCTGACCTTTAACTGGTATCCCTAGAAACACTGGCTAGCTAATGAGTATTAGACAACATTAAGATTTTTGCATTTTCTGGTTTTGCATATTCTGAAATGCCCATACTTTAAAAGATCAGTTGGGTTCACTAATTACTTTAAGAATTTACTTGCATTACATAATTATAGACTGCACGAATAAGCTGGAAGCTAAAAGATCAACTTTAAAAGGAAGAGTTCTGTTGTGAAACGTTTAGCCTCAAATTTTAAAAATGCAGATAGGCAGTAAAACCAAGGCTTAAAAGCTTCCACCTACAAATGTCTTCAGAAAGCTAATGAGAATGGTCTTACACTTCAAAGCATTAATACAATACCAACTCTCACTCCACTGGTTGCATCAAGATAATTATATTTGACAACTTAGTTATGATTCTTCACGATACATGGAACATTAATTCTTGTTTAGAGTAACTACGGCACAATTTCTTATCTTGGTCCAACTTAGTAAGCTATTCTGAGTACTGGCATGTACACCACAACGTTCCTTATCACATTTTCCCTTATCCGTCAGCAGAAAATACCACATTTCTGTTTTGTGGGTGAAAACATGCAGTAACCGTACAAAACATTATCCTCTTTCTTAGCCTTGCAATAGAATGTGGGAGTAAGAGATAACCTAGCTAATAATCTAGATATTTTAAGTGAAGTTTGGACATGAACTCATTTTCAGCATGCCTGCCATAGAGCTGAACAAGACCTTGACAAGAGACGTCAGTATCTAAATCCAAAAATCTTCACCTTCCTAAAAAACAGTGTCTAGATATTTAAATGTTTGTTAATATTATAACTGCTAAACTAATTGAAGTTCAGGATATTACAGAAATTGTTCATGCTCTACCCATCTAGCCACATCCTGACAGAAGCAACTAGACTATTCATAGATTGTTTTCACTTCAAATTAAACTAACAAGCCTGAGAATGTTGTTCCACAACCACAGTCTTGTGTAGCAAAGCCAACTCAAGATTTCTTTTTTGTCCCCATGTTCCACTTCACCACCTCCCTCTGTTGTGTTGATGCAGCTGTTTGTGAGACAATGCTGAAAACCAACAATGATAACCAGCTAAGAAAGTGGAGTTTATTGTAGGTGGTTTCAAAAGAAGAAAAAAAAAAAAAAAAGGAAAAAAAAAAGTACCACCACTACAGCCACATCTCTGGTTGGCTTTCAGCATTACTCCAATGACAGTTGTACTGACGTAGATTATGTGGAGTTAAAGAGCAACCAAAGTAGCAGCCTTCCAAGTTCCGCCACTGGAGAGAAGTCCAGACACTACAGCAGAAGAAACCATGGGGCGATGGCATCCATTGCTCCCTGCACAGACAGCATCTATGCCATGGCTGACAACTGCTGTGTGATCAGCTCTCACATCTCCAGAGGTGCATCTGTCACAATGTTCCTATGTAAAGCAAGGACTCCTTCCTGTTCTTAATCATTCTTCACACAGATCACTTCATACTTTTTAATCAATTAATAGTTTTTATTATTTAGCCATTACAACGCTGTCTCCCTGTCTTGTTCAGACAGTGCACTCTCAAACCTAGTTGTGTTTTTAATTTAGTTTCAAGCCTTCCTGTCTTTGTAGGTATCATTTCAATGTTATTTGTTCCAAAAAGCAGATGAGAGGGTCTGTTTCTGACATGCAGGGTTTTTTTCTGATCACTGACTTTGCAAACCTATCTATGCACAAAGATACTTTTGTGGAGCACCATTTAAGTCAGATAAACTTGCAGGATCCACAATCACTCATCAATATACTCCCATACTGCTCAAGCAGTAAAGCTGCTTATTCGTAACATGTAACACACTAAGTTGTAGTATACCTCATGGTCTCCTAACTATAGCAAGATGCTGTAGCCTTGTGACATGAGCTATCACTCAAGATTGCTTTGGCATGTTCTAGAAACTCTCAGTCTTCATACTGAAACTGGTGGCTTGCTAAGGAATGGGGGAAGCTCAAAAAGCTGAAGGTGGCCTTGGAGATACTGATACTATAAAACAGTACAGAAACTTTAGTACCAGCTTAAGGTAGGAAGCTGCTTCACTTGTAGAATAAAAGCTGCATGTCAGAAACATGAACTAAGACACATAAGAGAGCCATCAAAATATCCAGGCTGTGATTGCAATGTCTAGGTGGCAGCCTCTGTAACATACCTAACAGCTTTCCCAGTCTAAAACAAATAAATCAATCTCTTCCTGCAGGGCTCCATTAGAGCACAAAGCAGAATACTAACTGCAAGTGGTTTAGGTCTAAAGTAAACAACGATGTATGTATTTTCTGCTCCCAGTCCCTCCTCGATTCCTTCACTTAAAAAAAACCCTCTGAGGCATTAACACAAGGATTTGTGTTGCAGTCTTACAAAAGAAAAAAAATGACTTGTTGCCAATTTTTTTTTTTAAATAAGCACCATCTTGTAAGTCCAATTAGTATCTCAAAAGTACACGTTAAGCATTAAAACTGCTTTTTCTACAGGACCTGCCTAAGCATTTGTAAAGTCTCTTCAAGACTTCTACTGCAAAAATCGCTCAGCGTAGAAATTGTGAGTCCAAGTCCCCAGGCTTATGCCAAGCTTCCCTGATGAGTGAACTTCTACAACCCATTTTCAATGTAGGAACATATATTATGTCACTTAATACAATGCTAATAATCTTGCAGGATATTGTACAATAATCACAATTCCAAATGTGTAAGCACCAACACTATGGAAGGAATACAAAGCAGATGAAACCCTGCAATGACTCAGTTTGAGCAATTCATGTATAAAACTTCCAAAATTACATCACAAAGTCTAAATTTAGACAGGATTCAGTAACATCCATAAAGTATTGAATTATTGTGATACCAAAAGTAGTGTAAAATCTCAATATACAGATTAAAAAACCCCAATATATTGTATGCAACAGAGTAAGGGTCAACCTCCATCTCATGCAACCATGACTAAAATCTAAAGTAGGGTCTGTTGAGATTATTCTTAGGGGGTTTGAAGGTCAGGGACAGGTTTTTTTCATTTGGGCCAGCAATGTAACGGTAGTGACTGCACATATACAAGCGTACAGCCAAATTTACATGACAAAACCATAAAACAGACTAAAACCCAAGAGTCTGTTAGAAAACAAAACCAGGGCCTCTGCAGCAGGAACTGCCTGTTGAAGCAGGTGCTGCACAACTGGAAGGAAATATTCTGGTTCACCACCCAGCCTCCTACGCACAGTGGTAATCCAAGTATGAAAACACACTGCACTACAAACAAAAATATTTAGCTTTTTGGTGATAGATTAACAGGACCATTTTTATTTAGACTGACATGCTTTTAAAAATAGATGCTTTTGTTCATATGCTGGAAACGAATGTTCAGTTTGCTCAACCTTGGGAGCATTTGCCCCATTTTAAAGACAGTGGTTTCCATCACAAACATCACACTTGCTTAAAAGAATGTCTTCCTAACATTTAGTGCAGCCTGATCTTAATGATTTTTACCTTGAAAGGTAACATGCTCATTCAATTTGTGACCCTTCATAACATGTTCTCAAGTCTTCATATATAAAACGTCTAAAGTATTTACCTGCCCATGCAGTATTGCATTCTCATCTACCTTTATACTTTGGTTCTTCCTCTAAAATTCCAGCAAAGTAAACAGCCAGAATACATCAAGACTGTATTAAGACTTCAACTTCAAAATGCAAACAAAAAGGGGATGTATGGTAGTTTCCTTTTTACAAATGGACTGATCCAAGAGATTCAGGTGAAAAGTGAACAAAGAGTTAATCCGCATGTGAAGGGCTCCATTTCAGTAATAGCATGAATAAACCCCCACAGAAGGCTTCATTGCTAGCAGCAAACTCCACAGAGTCCAGATGAACCAGCAGGAAGAACAGAGGGCAGATAATCCTGTAAAATTACCCCAGTGGAAATGCTGATAAATTCCCAATTACGAGACCTGCTCTAGAATGAAAAAAAAATGCGAGACATGATACAATTACCAGTCAACACTTGCAGATCTTTGTATTTAAGCCAGACAAATACAACAGGTATTTCTTAATCCTTTGAATTTTGAATTAAGCACCCATTGTGGCAAAATCAAGATTAAAAAAATAAGCCCCAGAAATCAAACAAAAACCTGATGATCTGCAACCCTAGTTACAAAGCAGATGCCTGTCTGTGGAGTTCTTTTTTCAGGAACACAATTTTCCATGCATTTGTGGATCTACAGATGTCTGTATGAAACCAAAAATAAGATAACCAAACAAATAAAACAACCAGAAACAAACAAACAAACAAACCAACCCCCCAACAAAGAAACGAAAAAATTCCTCTGTTTTACATAATTTGTTCTGAATCTATTTCTTACATTACATAAAGCAAAGCAGGTTTCATATGAATTGTTAATGGTCATGGAAAATCTGCCAGTAAAATACACCTTCATGATATATATCTGTATCAAGATAGAGACAGGTGTATAGATATGTACTTTTCTAAAGCCTTGTCTGATCCCAGGCTTAAAATTCTCTATAAAACTCTAAAGGAGAAAAGCTGTCCTGTAAGCACGCTGGCAGATCATGGAGGCCAGGCCTAAAGGGTGTACACACTGCAGGAGCTCTGCACCCACTCCAGGTGTTCGGCCCTTCTACGCCTGCCCCAGAGCCCATTAAACCCCCCGAATTAGCTCAATTAAAGAGTGACTGCTGCTCAGACGTACGAAGGGGCCGGCGTCCCGTGACCCCCCAGTCACAGGTGCCCCCCCGCCCCAGTTCCCCCCTGCTTATCCCTGCG
>VWZY01012547.1:577333-625625 GCA_013399075.1 Chloroceryle aenea
GGGGCAGGAGGCCGGGACGAGGTCAGGATTACTCTCTGGTAGGGGGTAAGGGGCCGCGGGCGCTGCGGCGGAGCTGGGAAAGGGGTGGAGGGGACGGAGGGTGATAAAAGGGGGGGTGGGGAGTTTGGAGACGTGTTTTGGGGTGCCTCCGTGGAAATAGGGGGGGACGCGGAGGGAAAGGGGAGGCAGAAAAGTGCGTGGAAATAGCGTGTTATCTGTATCGGAAGCCATGAAACCAGTATGAACCAGTATATCGCAGGGAAACGGTTCCTAGCAGGAGTCCGGCAAGCCTAATTCAAATAGTCACTTGTTTGAAAAATAGCTTTCAATTCTCCTGCAAAAGTCTGAATCGGGAATCCAGCTTGCTGTGAATCTTCTCAGGCAAAATATATGATGATGTGCTGAAGGCTTTTTAGTAAAGAGAGTATCTTCTCTACGTTTGTGCCTTTAATAGCAAAATAGTGTCCCAGACCCTTTGCTAAGACGTTGGCACAACCAGTGTTGACAGGGAAATGGCCACCAGAATCAGCACCTTTGGAAACTTGGTTTATGCCTCATGTAATTTTTTCCCTTGAACCAATTAATGGATGTGTACCAAGATATTTTGAAAAATAAAGGACATTCTTGTTAAGTGTTATTTCTGCTCTGTGACAAGACGTTATAGTAAGCTGGGAGATGCTAGGTGGAGTGATGGTGGGGAAATGCTGTCCGTAATGTAATACTGGCTAAAATCATAAATAATGGCATCCAAATGAAGGATTTCCAAGCATTGGTGATGTGGCAGCAAACGTGCGCTTAGTAGGCACCACCTCATCGCAAGGAATAGTACAGAATAAGACGTTATCTCAGATACACAACCCTATTTCTGAAGTGGGAAAGCTAAATAAGAATTGAGGTCTCATCTGTCTAGGTGTAAGTGGATATGTAGCTGGAAATAAATGATGCTCGCACTGTTGTGCAAAAAGACATCATTTTAACATAATTTAGAGGAGAATGGTACCTGGTTATACTTCTGAGCAACACCACCACCAACCACTGAGGACAGAGCATTGGAAAAGATGAGCCTGGCACACTGCGTACCAAACCTGATCGCGGAACACCTTCTGTTGAAAGGCTGAGCCCTTTGGCACTTGTTGGAAATAATCCTGCTATACTTCAGATTTCTGTTCAGCCTTATTGTATCACGTATTTGAAATGCTCTTGCATGATAAACTATCTCCTCACCGCATGGTGCAGTCCTCTGCTGGAGATATCTGAGCTCGCTCCGTTACGGGATGCAGCACGGGCTCCAGCAGAAACGTCATATCTGCTTCCTGGACTTGGCTAGCTCTAGAGAGCTGACAGTCATTCAGAACTAACTTGAGTAGCTCTACATGTCATTCTCCTGTGTGTCTTTTCTTCCCGATAACCAGCTGTCCCTCACATTCTTCAGTTAATACTTTCTAGGTCAGATACGGCCTCAGTAGACTATATCATTTTGCCCAGAGCTAATTCTCCAAAAGCAGCAGGAAAGTCTTTGAATGCGTTGCAGGATTTTCTAGGAATTGCTGCTCAGCAAAGAAAATTCAGATGATCAGAAGTTGCTTGAAAAATGCTTGCAGGGAAGCATCATTCCTCAGGGATGGATGCTGGGTAATACTACAGTAGAGTTGGAAGGGTCTACTGGTGAGGGCCTGCACCGCTGCAAGTGAGAAGAAATGGCAGAAAATACTGGTAATGCTCCAATAACTGAGATAAGCAAAGAAGAGCACTAGAGGAAATAATTTTAAAGCAATTAAATAATTCTGTATTGTTGCCCATTATGTAGACTAACAGGAGATTACAGCAATCTGCTCAATTTTGAGTTAATTAACTTTATGATAACTTCACAGGTTATTTATATAAAAAAAATATTTGACGAGTCTAAAGTTAGGGCCTTTTATGTCAACATTTTTTCTTTGAACTGCCAGCTTGCCTGTGTGGTTTGAAACAACAGAATGAAGTAAAAACAGATATGAGGATTTTTTTTAGAAACTTATGCTCCACTGAATTTCCTGTGCAGAAGTGCTGTTGCTCATCTGTACGTATGGTTAACTTTTGCTCTCTGTGTTATCAGACCTGTAACTAGGCAAACAGTGGAGCAGATGGCCAGTGCCAGTATCGGTGTTTCTGTCCGGGTGCTCAATGAGATCTGAGAGTGTAATATGAGCCTCTTTCATTTTGTCTGTCTCACATCGCAGATATGCTTCGTGCAAGTGCTCTCATTGCTCAAGGTCACAGATTCATCAATCAAAAGGGAGCCTTTCCCATTAATCTTTTACCTGCCCGTGAGAGTTTCCATATGTCTCAGGAGCTGCCGTGTGGCATGGAGTGCTGTCATCCTGAGTTCAGGACAGTACTGCTGTGAAAGACAATCAGATTGGGGCAGAAATTAGTCACTTTTTTAAAACACAATGTTTAATTTACCATACTCCGAGTGCAAGTTTTCATTTATTAACCCAAAACAAAAATAACTTTTTGGGCTGTGGAGTAAGGCTTCTTGCTTATGACACAAAACCACGTTGTCACACAAAAGAAAGGTGAATGCCCTACAACCTTTCTGACCCTACACCTGGACATAGAAGTATTTGCTGTGAGTAATTTATATGCTCCTAGCACCACTGCCATCTCCCCTCTTCCTGCACACATCCAAGGCAGGAGCTGGGGAGTGTTCCTGGCATGACTCAAGGAGGGCCATCTTATCAACACTTAGAGCTGTTTTGAAGCCCTGTTGCCTCTGTGTGCTGACAGAAGGATGTGAAACTTGTAGTAGAGAGTTGTCTTTGTGGCTGAGCTATGGTACTTTTTGCTTTGTTTAAATTGACAAATTTGGTGAAGCTGTACTCTTTGAAATATCTATATACGGTTGTACAGTAGAGGCTTGTTTGACTTCTAAAGGCTTAGTAAAAGACATACCCTTCATCCTGCATGGCTCATACATGATGGGTGGGCTGAAGAGACATCCCTCCATCCTGAGAGACATCAGGAACAGACCTGTCACAGTGTGTGAAAGCTCTTGTGTCTGGGGTTGTAGAAGAGGTGAACAAGGCAAGGCTCAGTCCTCTGCGCTCCCACACTTTCTGTGCCCAGGAAATGTGAAAAAAGTAGTGTAACTGGAGGCAAGAAATGAGGTGGGGGAGGAGAGCAGAGTTATGGCAAAGCAGGGGAGATAATGAGGAAAGAAAGGAGTAACTGGGAGGAAGAGAGGAATCCCAAATAGGAGGGCAGAGATTAATTATGATCTACATTTTCAATACATCCTGGTAGAGATGTCTGAACTGCAGGATAGCTTCCATGGCTATTGAGATCAGTGAGATCACTGCTCAGAACATGGGATATTCCTGAAATGACAGGTACTCTGAAAAATGAGGACTTGGATTACTGATATTTTACATCTAAAATCATTGCATGCTTAATGATTTCAGCCTTAAGTTTTATGACCTGTTCTCCATCTACCAAGTGAATGTAAGAGCATCTTCTGTCACGGTAAAGATAAATCTTTGATGTTTATTGAGCATGAAAATGACAGTAAAAGCCCTTTACAAAAAAGCATGGAGGCAATTAATATTCCTGATTCTTTTGCATAGAATGGAGTTCAGTGATTTCCAGAAGACTTGTATGTAGAAACATAATTGAAAACTCCCCTTATGCATATCCACAACAGAGCTGAATTAAGGAATTTTAATCCTGAGATGGCACAATTTGTATGTAAGTGCTTTGCTGCCTTAGTGTTACTTTAATATATGTCACACAAAAATGGTCCGAGTACTTAAAAAAAAATTCAGTATGATCAAAAGCTTTCTTTCTAGAAATAACTTGCATTTATTATGAAGACTTCCATAGTGAGAGAATTTGTAACTCCTTTTTGCCAGTTAGCTCTGCCACCACCTGAGGTGCTTATATGCTGTTTTTAGGTGACTCTTACAAATATTTAGATATTCGATCTTTTGTCAGGATTGTAACAATTCAAAATGTTTATTTGATCTCCTTCTCTACCTCAGGCTTGCAGGTCTATAGAGCATTTAGTCATTAATATTTTCTAGTGTGTGTGTTTGTGTTATACTGTAGTAGTAAAGTAACAGATATAAACATACTGTCATTCTTACTTGTTCCAATCAAATATTAAAACCTGAACACTGTTAAGAAGCTGGAATTATGAACAATGATGTTGTTTTCCTCATTGTAATTTTTTAGGCACAGGCTGATTCTTACGTATTTTTGTCTCTAGAATCACCTCTCCAGCTGTTGGTTACCTTGCTCTGAGGAGATGACTATCTTTTCATATTAAAACTAATTTAATGATATGTAAGAAAAAGGTATGATCTGCATGCATTTCTTACATGGGTAGAGCTCCTGGCTGCCTTCAAAGCACTGCAAAAGGAGCACAAGGCTTTGCCTTTCATGGGAAGAACTTTTATGTATGTGAGTGAACAGTGGAAATTGCTATGAAATACTTGAATGCCCGGTTTGGAGTCACACCTGAGAGGTTAAATGCCAGGTAACATCATTATTGATGTAAGATGGAAAGAGTCTCTTTAGTGGAAAGTGAAGCACTCAGACTACCCTCAAACTATAGTTCTTTCTACCGTATCGTCTTCTCTTTCTACCCATTGTGGCCGTTTATTTTTCCTTCTTATGTCAACATCTTATTTTTCATCTTTATTCATTGTTACTTTCTACGTTTTTCTGTAGCAACAGAAACATGTTTACTTGCAAGCTGATCCCATCTGTGCTCCTGCATTGTAAAGCTTCCCCCTGCCGTGGCACTGCATGTCTGATTTAGTTTTGTACAACTGCTGGGAAGCTCCAGTTTTCAGGAGTGCCAGGATTTCACACCACAGATCAGACAGGCAGGGTACTGCTGCTTGGGCATGGCTTTAAAAACGCAGAGGGTGCGCGGTTTTTCTTGTGTAAGAAAATGCAAAAACGCTGTAATCATTTGATGCCTGGCAGTTTGCTGAAAATGGAAGACTGCTGAACTTTTAATTTAATTTGGCCTCTCAAGCTTGCACTGTCTCCTGCTTGTGAACCACAATATATGGGGACTATAACTCAAATATACACTAAGCTGTCCCTGCTCCAGTCCTATACCTTGCAAATTAAGTAGGATCAGGACTCAAAAGAGATAACTAAGGAGACCTATGTCCTGGAGGAAATTACTATGAATTACAAAATGATGGTCTCTCTGTTAATAAAAAATGAACTAATGCTCCAGCGTGACACTATGAAGTCTTCAGTTTATAAAGGTACTGTCTTTCAGGAGATATATATGTTAATCCAGCTGTCATGCATAAATTCTCATTTGGGGCCTGATCTAATTCCCACTGAAGTAGAGATGGACTCAATCTACTTAAGTTTCCCCATGCCGTTTCACGGCTTTCCACTGTCTTCATCTGTTGTATCACATTACCGTGTGTGGGTAGAGTTGCCACATTCCACCCATGACACAACTGTTTCAGTGGCAAGTGAAGTGATATGTGCATATGGTATATGCAGTCTTTACACAAACCGTATGCTTTCAAACAGCTTTCTATGCAATTGGGGGAAGTTAGGGAGGTTTCCTAAATATAAAGTCCATTTGCTGCATTGCTAGAAGACCTTGCAAACTTTTTTATCATTCCCGTGACCTTACTTTTGATATTTGAGAGACAGAATGAGCAAATTACTGTTTATTTTTGTAAATTCATTACTTTGAGAAGCAATCAAATGGTTACAGGAATATTTTTAAATAAATCTCTTTAATTTTATTATTTCTTTTGTTAAGCTTTAGGCCAAATTTTACTTCTATAACACTAAGTGTTTTCAAAAATTTCCAATTACAGTTATAGTCTTCCTTTTGCTACCTATTACATATGTTAAATATCATCATTTGTATAGGAGATCATTATTTATCTGAAGAGTTTTGGCTAAGGGTATCTGCTATTGGGGAAAAAAACCTCCTCTGAATTTATAAAGTGCACTTTAATATTGAGGCTATTATAGGTGCTAATATATTTTTTTCCTCCACTAGTAGTTACAAAAGCAAAATAAAACAAACCAAAATGACTGAATACATTCAGCTAGTAGCTAAGTGCAGATCTTTCTATATTATCTGAATTGACAAAATACTCTCCTTGGGACACTAGGTTTGCAGAGAGTGGGGACAACATATTATTGGGTGAAACACCAACACATCCAAAATAAATACTTAAACTGATCATCTTCTCACAGAGCTACACATCAGATCACTTCCCTTCTGCAGAGCTGAGTCCATTGCTCTGGGACATCCCTGGGTAGGATTCACTTAAATAAGCATGGGCATATATTGTACATGTCTGTGAGCTGCTCGCTGTAGGCTGCCCCTACAGTCAGTGGAGGCTACAGTACACATGCTGGAAATCTTTTTTTTTTTTGAAGGCAGGCACTGGAGCTGAGATTATGAAACTGGAAGAGGTATGTTTCAAAGCACTGGGAGATCTCAGCAAGTTGAACAAACTCGGGGTGTTCACTACTTCAAGGGGCAGGGGAGTGACTCAGTCTTGAACAACCATGCAGGCTGAAAGGCTGCACCACAAACCAGCATTTGCTCAGAAAAAGATTAAAATCATTGCCTTCTTCTTAGATGATCACTGCAGGTGACGGGAAGAAAATTTGTCTGACTCTTACAGCTGGTGACTGGTGTGGTGCATTGAGGTTTTTTCCACTCCTTCCAAAATATTAGGCACTTTGAATAAATGCCCTCAGTTGGGGTGAAATGCCAGTTTCAAGGGTCCACCAGTCTGACCTGCCATTATTTCCTCTGTGTCCAGAATTGTCAGGCTGTGAGATTAATCAAAAAGGATAGGAAGTTGTAGGGCAAAAATCAAAATATTTGAGCCTAATGCAGCAGCCTCAGGTTAAATCACGTTTCCAAAAATGTGGATTTCAATACCAAGCCTACTCCTGAGGAACTGGCAAATGCTCAATGAGCACAACACACAGACAACTGGCAGCCTGAGTCATTTTCACATGTGATTGTTGAATGTGACAGATTGAGAACAGCAAGGAGTATGAGTTCATGCTATGAGAGTGAAGTAACCCAGCATCCGCTTGCTGGCGCAAGCCTGCGGATAGATGCGGAGTGCTGCGTGAGAGAAATGCCACCGTGGCTTTGGAAAAAATGGGTTTAGAACACATGTTATTTTCTTCCTTTGCTCATTTTTATTTCACTGTAAATTGTTTCTTGCTTCTCCTTATGGCAGATGGAAGGAGACATATTTGTAAAGCCCAAATTGCCATTAACTTGTTCCCCTTCTTGCTATTCCTTTTGCCTTTCTACTTCATGCTGATGCTGGATTGGCCTTTTTGTTCCTTGGTAGTTACTGCTCCAGCATGTTGCCTGAACAGAAACAATTTCAGATAAAACCGGAGAACATGCTTATAGAAATAATAATTTCAAAACAACTTAGTGGAGGTTGGTTTTCAGAGCAAGGCCAGGGAAATTACCAATGGTATCTCTGGTGCAATCAAACCATCTGTTGCAGTTGATCAGAATACTATATCTGAGTAATTTATTAATTAAATTTAGCCACACTTCATTTTCATACCTGTTCCTGGAACAGGTAACATCCTTCCGCATTTCTTGTTCCCCAAATCTTGTTCATCACGTGATTGCAGCTTTGTACATGGGCTCCTTGAGACAAATCCGTAACGTGTTCTGCATCAAACTGGTGTTTGCAGTTTGCTGCTCAGGAACAGAATGTTGTATGGGAGGGATTAGTTTGTTTAACCTTTACAAGACAATATGCTTGATTAATTAGATGTCGAGGTGTTTTGAGGGTGTTGGATGAGAGGCACAAAGTGGTACCAATGACATGCTGTAAAAGAAGCAACTGTAAAGATGTGCAACTTTGGTGCCCAGGGCATTTGCAAACACAAAAGCCTTTTCACAGGCTGAGAAGGATAAAGGTGGATTTTTGATATGTCCCGAAGTTTTTTTCCATTCTTTTTCTCCTCTAACATCTCACATGTAACTATGGGTTCAGGACATATGTGGTTCTGGTTACAACAATTGGAACCAGATCTTTTTTTCTCCTTTAATTCCATATTTGTCAAGACTCTGGGGAGGGCAACAACACCTGGGAGTCCTTTGGCTGCAGTGAATGATGGGTACCTAGGCTGACTCCATTGCTCTTAATTTTATTTTACAAATCATTATGGGTAATACATTAACCTAAGAAGAGCCTGGACCATTGCTGCTTAATATTGCCGGACCTGTTCTGTTTTTTTTCACCACAGCAACAGTAAAGATTAAATATATTCTTTTTATTTGTGAGCTCTGGGCCATTATTCTTCACAGCTGCAGGTCATTTATTGCTTCAGATCAGCGTTGCTAGTTTGGAGTCAATGACCTGGTGGGGATGTGTGGAAGTGACCTGTACAGAAATTTGTCTCTTTAAACCTGTATTTATTCAATTAATCTTTCGCCATTGTTTGCTATAATGGCTGCCTGTAGCAGCAGCAGCCCATCCGTCATGTGCCAGCACGTAATGACAGACCCCATGAGAACAGCCGGGGCATGGGTGTGTGGAGGTGCTGTTGCTGTTTTCTCCATCTTGGTACATCCATGGATGTGACATTTGCATGAAACTGTTCCAGTTTTGGCACCTTTTTGACATTCCTTTCAACCTCATCTCCCAATTCTCTTCTTGATACTGTTCTTTACTGTCCATAATCCACCAGAATCTCAATACCTTTCTCTTTAGGGTGGTGGTTTGAGGCTGTCCCTGCCCAGAGTGAAGCTGCTCCAGATGTCCTGGAGCAAGAGTGGGACATCAGGTCTTGATGCTGCCCGAGCTATGGAGTGACTGTTTGGTGCCAGACAGTGCTGAGGAGGCTGCTCTTGCAAATAACGGACAGCAGGTGGTAGCACATGTTCATTTAATTTTTTAATTTAATTTTATTTTATTTTTAATTAGGCTTTGAAAACCTTCATCTTATTTTATAAAAAGGGGTAGGGGGTGGGAAGACAGCTTCCAAAGAGGATGAGCACCTGGGTTGCTTCCAAGTTTTTCTCTCTTTTCATGAAAGCTAAAGCCCTTCCCTTCTACTCTGACTTTTCTAGAGACACTTTGCCTCCATGAGCTCCTTCACTGTGTTACAGAAAGAACTTGTCTTGGCTTGATTCTGTAATCCAGTGTGGGTTAATTTTGCTGCAGAAGGACCCAGGTAGTGCTGAGCAAGCAGAGCACCGGGGCTGGGAAAAGCAGCGAGATCAGAAAGACTCTGTGAACCAGCACAGGAAAGCTGAATTAAACTGGTTGCATCAGCTAGCAGTGCTGCCGAGACAGAACAGTCTCTTCCAGCCCAAAATTCTCCTGAGAGGTGTGATGATAGCCAGGGCAATGTTTCAAACAGACAGGGTCTGGCCATTGGTCGTGCCTGCCTCCAGCTGACAGATAAGATGTACAGAGCCCTCTTCCCTATGGGCTGTACATCAACAGGAGCAATGTCAGCTCATTTGGACAAATACTCCCTTAAGTTTTATGATAAGGTGGTGCTTTGTATTGGCCTGGTGAGAACGGCTGCATGGGACTGGACAAAAATGCAGATGTGGTTTTGAAGCATTCAGCCCAGTTAATACATAGGTAAATGATACATTCATCCTGTGACACTTTGTTTACTGCTTGCCTTGGAAATATTTCCGCTTCAATAAAGGTGAAAACTTGTTGTTTGTTGGTTGGGTTTTTTTTTCATAACTGGACTTCCATAATTAACTTCTATCTGGGGCCTGGCGATGAAATGTCTTAAAATGAAATTAAGGTGATCTAACCTCATATTCTCATTTGACTGGGTTTATAATTGCTTTCAGACTGCCCTTAAAAGCAACCACATCTGGAAAACAACATCTACAGTTTGGCCACCGGGATAACGACTGAGTTCGTTCCTCGTCGGAACTGGGCCAGAACACAGCTGACGTGTATTGGGAGGCTTAACCCCTCTACACTGAATGTATTTTCAGGTGTAGCTGTTTTGTCTAAAAAATATAATACAGCTAATCTGTTATATTAATATCTATCCATTTATAGTTGTGAGAGCAAAAATGTCAGCTTTTTATGCTGTAAGATGCTGTCACAAGAATATGTGATCCAGCTTGGCTCTGCTTATGCTGAACTGTTTAGGTTTTTTTCAGGATTGAACTATAAGCCTCCTGTAGTTAAATTGTGTTTGAGGTTTTATGTCTTGATTCTGACAAGCCAGAACATTTCTTCTGCAGCAGCAGGCTGGGATCCTATTCCCACTTAAATGTAGAAAAAGCAACTTGGACAGACTTCCAAATCTTCCAGAAGTTTGTTCTGTGTAGTCTAAGTTAGCTCTCAATATACTGTAATGACTGTGTCATCTGTTTTTCAGTCCAAACCTGTCTCAGGCAGGTGCTTATTACAATATATAGCAATATTACCTTTTCTTTCATTTCTCACTTTTAACAGTAAAACCTCATTAATTATCATCTGGGTAATCTAAAAGATGAATTATTACTGCAGTCCTCCTGATTATTCTAGAGTTGTAGTCGAGCTACATAACTTTTCCAGAAAAGTGGGTATTAATTTTTCATCCTAGTCAGCTGGTAAATCACACGGTAAGTGTTAATAGCAGGAATGGTTCCTCAGTGAGGTTGCATGTTTCTAAGTTATTTTTTATAAAGTTTACAAAAAAAAAAAAAAAGACTAACTGGTAAATCATCCAATGAAAGACACATTTTAAATGGAGAAAGGGAGTTGCTAGGAGTGACTTATTTGTTCTTAAGAAAGTGCATGTGGATGTAGCAACTCATATGAAGTTACTGATCAAACTTAGCCAGGTTCTGATGTGTAATTGCAACATGCTGCTTCTGAAGGGTGGTGTTTGCAGAAATATAACGTTTGCAAGTAAAATTCCCTCCAGGACAGGATGATAGGAAAGCTCCAGGAACAAGTTCTAATGTAAACTGGGTGTTCTGCCAGTAGCCTTCACTTCAGTGACGTGGGAGGAACCACCCATTGTAGGAGTGTGGATGGCTCACACTATTAGAGATGTCCTTGACAGGCTGGTCAACTCTTTCTTATTTAATTCGAGTACAACAGAAAACATGCTATTATTTATAGAAGTGAAGTAGATGTTCAGGATGGTGCCCAGCTCTGTGAACAGGACCTAAAACGTGAATCTTCATCTTGTCTTACTTAGGGATGATGACATTGAGGACTGGACCACAGTCTACTAACAAACTCCTTCCCTTGTAAAGTGTCTTTTATGGTGCGTAGCAGGAGAACCCACGTTGTGAATAAACACTAACATGGAGGTGGGACTGGGATGATCCTTCTGGTTTTGCTTAGTGGTGTAAATTATTTTAATTATGTTTCTAAGTTGTGTCTTTTAGAGGAAAAAAGAAAATAAAAAATAAAAGAATTGTTCAGAGACAAGTCACAGAGCCCCAGTCAAGAACAGAAGCACAAAACTCTGAAAGTCCATCTGAGCTCCTATAAGTTTTTCCCTGATTTGGGAAGCTCTACTAGTTGACTCCTCCTTGGTGGTGGTTCATATGGTACAATACTGAAATATGTCTCTTGCCTGCCATCTGCCATTGTTTTCTAGCCAAAGTGAGAAAGTGTGCATGCCTAGAGACTACAGGGATTCTCCACTGCTGGCAAAGAGTGTTGTGCTCATACCATTACTGATGGGTGAACAGGTTAAAGGCTGTCTGCTTGCAAAGCTGTACATCAGCTTCAGCTCCTGTGTCTCCAGCGTTTTGCTGGGGATGTCACGGGTTCAGGTGTCTGGCTGTCAGCCAAGGCAGACAATATCTCACATACAGTATCCTGCTATTAGATATAGATGGGGGCTAAGGAGAACATTAGTAATCAGAGCAACTCCACCCTATGACCTGGAGATACAGTACCCTGCTGGGAGATTCCCACAGGAAACTCCCATAAACCTGCTAAGAATCCATCAACTGATCTTTGGTGTCTCCAAGCTTCAGATGAAAAACGTTTAACACAAGGAAATGGTAAATCTGATGTGTTCCCGAGTGGATCTGAATGAGGGCAAACTGAAAAATGTATTTAGAGCTTTTACCATAGATTTGTGGAGTTAGTATGGTCCAGCCAGAAGTAAAAGATTTTCCTTTCTATGAGAGGATTCTGTTGCCTGTAAGAACCTGCAAGCCTTGTTTTGTTAGCAAAAAATGTTCTAAGCAAGAGCTTTGCCTGAAGAGATTCAGGCCTGTATTTTTCTCATAGTAAATAGATTTCTTCTGAGTGTTTGTGATGCTTAGGTGATGCGTGTGGAGGTCAGAATGATTCAGGGGATTTTATGCTGGGCATTTTTCTAGTGTACATCCCTGGAGGCTCATACAGCCCTAAGGAACATACTGGCCCTGCTACAAACTGTCTCCCACCAATGCAGAACTGAATGGAGAAAATCATAATACAGTGCAGCAAGTGAAGTAACCTTCTGGCTCAACACCATGAAAGAGTCGAAAGTGAAGGAGGAGCAGCCCAGGCTACAGACATCAAGGGCAAGTGAAGGTGATTTGCATGCAGGAATGCAGAGGGGAGATCTGCTCCAGAGTCTGGCAGTAATATAGTCAAGCTGCAAAAGTACTCTTTTTTAGATGGGAGATTTCAGGAATAATGTCAGTTATGACTGAAAGCCACACTGCAGCCTCAGTTCTGCTTCTTCCAAGTGTGAGAATGTATAGGTTCAGATCCAAAGAGCTGGTTGATACTTAACTTTGTAGCTGCTCATCATGGCCCTACAAAGCATTGCAGTGCTTATGAAATGAATGTGAATAATTTCATTGATCTCACTGAAACTGCTAGTGTATTTAGAATTAGATGTTTGAGTGCTTTGTGTGGTTATAAAGACCAGTAGAAAAGGAAAAAGTCATTTAATGGAAACATTCAAGTGCTTCTCAAAAAGAAATTCCTCCTTTATGCTGGACTGTCTTAATTCAAATGAGTTATCAGACCATCTCTTCAGATCAGATAAAAAAAGCAGATAATACAGGGTAAAAAACCATATTTTTAAAAGAAATTACTTCTTTAACTGTCACTTCCAGTAACTTTGTTAGGGTCATAGTATTACTTGATGTGTCATAGGGTGTGTTTGGTGTATTACACTATAGTATATGATGTAAAATTGTTCTCATTTGGAAGGAGTAATATTTGACAGCATTTTGAAGGGCCTTCAGCTTGATCATAAAAGACTTTTGTTTTTCAACTGCTCTACTGCTATGCACAGGAAAAGTGATGTTCCATATAATCAAGTTGTAAAAAAAGATAAAGCATTTCTGCTTTTAGCTCTGATTATCAGTAAAAGACTTGTTTGTTTTGGCTTTTGTTTGTTTTCTGAAAGATTAAGGATGAAAAGGATTGCTCTATATTTTCAAATGTACTGAAAGATAAAAATATTTGTTTAAGATACGACCTAATCCTCAGACTTTCAATACAAGTTCTGTCCTCTCTGTAGTGTCTGATCTATGCTGTTGCTCACTGGGCTGACTGAACTGATGCAGATGTTTTCCTTCCTACATCACAAGTAACAGCTGAACACACAAATCCCATCCTTTCCCAGTCAGAACTGATCGATTGCTTCATATGTAGCTTAGTAATATATAGAAAGTAGATTTGAGTGTGCTACAGGGAACTAAGCAATTGTCATTTTTGCCTGCTTTGCAATGCAAACCACAGAATTCATCGGGAGGTCCCTCTAGCTGAGCTACCAGCTGTGGGTAAAGATACGTGAGCTTCAGTAGGCGTAACTGCACACAGAAAATGGGAAGAGGGTTGTATGCTCCCAGGAGTGGCAGAGGTCTAGTTTGAACAAAGCCTTGTGCTATGTGCCAGCTCAAAGTCATCACTGGTTTTGCCTTTGCCCCTTTAAACTTATTTCTTCCCTCCGATCAATAGCTGCCCTTATAGCATCATTTCAATTAA
Source organism: Chloroceryle aenea (assembly GCA_013399075.1). Taxonomy (NCBI): domain Eukaryota; kingdom Metazoa; phylum Chordata; class Aves; order Coraciiformes; family Cerylidae; genus Chloroceryle; species Chloroceryle aenea. The sequence goes on from VWZY01012547.1 coordinate 591,283, forward strand.
TTGAAATGGTGATTACTCTGTTTCAGAAGGTCCCTGTGCACTTAGCAGTATTGGAAAGGGCACTGTAATGTGCTGTCTCTCTTTGGCACCACTCCCTGAGATAGCTGTAGTAATTCCAAGGGATTACTCCTCACTTCCAAGCACCTATGAGAAAGTATCTTGGATGCTTATCTCTAGAAGCCAGTGAAGAAGCTGACTCAGACAACAAGCAATTTCAGAATAAATGGTACAAAATATTTGCACTGTTTGCCTTTTAGGAACCACGTTGTCTATGCCTTTTGTGAAGTTGCCCAGGATAGATGTCCAGTGTGATTTTTCACACAGTGTCCTGAAGATATTGTCATCTCATTTCCAATAGCTGTCACCAGCAGGAAGGAGGCTGGCATGCTCTGTGGCTTGGCTCTCCTCGCAGTGAGGCACTGCAGAGCTTCCCACAGAGGACATACTGCTCCATAAAAAGTTCAGCTTGACTGTGCCAGCCACAAAGCAGAGCATTATACAGAGCAGTTGTATTTTGTACAGTCACTTGTAAGAAATGGAAAGGAAAAGCAGCTCTGTTATCACAGCTGCCTTTGTAGGGAAACTGTGTGGCTTTTACAACCCTGTTATAGGCATTTTATTACTTAATAGTAATGCCTAAATTCTTCTTTTGTTTCCATCTCATTTGAAAGTATGATGATTTGGAGATAAATACCTGTTTTTCAACCAACAGTCTTTCCTTCAGTTCTTAATAAATCTTTGGAGGTGTTTTGATTCATGCACATGCAAACCCACGTGCCAGGGCTTTTGTAAACCAGCACCACCATCTTATGTCACTGCTCTCTTGTACCTCCTCCTGCCCTGCACCATACCTGCTCCAAAAGCGGCACAGCCCTTTCCCATCTATGTGGCAGCTCCTTCCCCTTCCTCTGTCCTCCCAACTTTAGTGTCTTGATCCTCTGCCCCACTTCATTCCGGATACCAGGACTCCTTACCCTCATATCCTGTTTTGATTTTGATTTTTGCAGCAATGTCACTTAACTGACTAGCTGGTGGTCATCTAGCAAAAAGCCAAAGAAGGAAAGTTAGTGTTAGTTTGGGAAAAAAACACCCCACAAACGTTAGATGTTTTAAAATCATGATTATGTTGTATGCTATTCATCCTCCTGGCTCTCATCTTTTATAAATCTACATCTCTCCAGAAGAACATGCTCCTTAGCACAGCAGGACCCTGATTTGATCCTAATTGTGGCTGCTGGGCCTGAATATGCTGTTTATAAGCAGACAGTACACGTGCACGCCGCAGCAAGCGTAAGTGAGCCTAAGACAAGTAACCGGATTATCTGACAGCCATCGCCTCTCTGCCTCATGTCCTGAGACCCTGAATTACCCACAAAGGGAAGCCAGGGGCACGTAGGCACCAAACCTCCTTGTGCACAAAACTCTGACTGGCAAGAAAGCCAAATTTTGCTGGCTTAAACGTGGGACTAAACCAAGCAAAGCTCTGCAGACACCCAGTGGTGCCACTAGAGGCTGCCAAGCAGCCCTGGTCGTCTGCAAATCCATTTCTGTCTGAGGCAAAGCCTCACCCAGGTCCCTGAGGACATGAGTGGGAAAAGGACCTTGGTGGCCCTGAAGATGTCCCAGAGCAGCCAGGTCCTGCACCAATGACAGCCCTGCCAGAGAGTCGTAGGGCTCAGCAAGGCTGAGCTGCCCCTTCACACTGCCCTTGAGGGCCCATCTTCTTTTCCTGCTGCTTCTCGGGAATCTTGGAAAGCAAAGCCAAAGCCTGAAAATTGTCCACATGTTTGTCTTATTACTTGATGCTCTCCTGCAGTCTCTGCTAGGACATGAAAAGAATAAAAGCTAATAAATGTTACAAATAGCTTGAAATCTTATGTGTGAAGATAGTTCTGGAGTAATTAGGGTACTTCTCTACTCCATTGGGATTGACCTTAATTCTTCATACACAGACCCTTCATTTGACTGCAGTTATCCTTCCATGGCCCTTTACTTGGCACAGCTGCAGATTAGGGGCTAAAATCCACATGTTCCTTTGCGTTGTAGTGGTAACCTGCAGTTAAGGTACAGAGTGATGGGTTTCAACCCTTTTTAACTTAGCAACAGAAAACTAATCATCACCTCCTCCAGAGCCATCAGCAACAGCCTCCATTCTCCATCAAGCTGGCTGGATTTAAAGAAATGATAAAGTGTGGGATTTTTTCCCAGCCTCTGACCAACATCCCATTTTTTATATTTGTATCTGCAGGTGGCATCTGATCCATAAGACAAGTTAATTTAAAGCCTACTTTAATCATAAAATGTGAGAAATGGCTGGAGGGTGTAATATCAGTCTGGGATGACGAGACTAAAGCTATGTTTTAGAAAGAAAAACCTTGGGCCTAGCAATTGTCCTTGTAATGTTGCAAGACCCGGAGGCATTGAATTAATTCCCAATACAGCTGAGTTCTAATTATCCAAGTAGATCAGGGGATCCAGCAGTGGTACATCCCCCACTAAAGCTTGCAAAGCCACTTCAAAGCAGTATGTTGGTGTTCCCCAAGATGCTGTTGTCTGTGCAGACTTCACTGGTAGTACCTCAGTCAACATAAACTCATACCTCTGTGACATAATAGGTGCTGCTTAGTTTTGTTATTTTTAAATAAAGATGGGACATCCACTTATTTAAGTAATGCAAGTAGGAGGACATAACTCATGTTGAGACAGTAGAGAGTACAAAAGGAAGCAATTTAAAATATGTTTCTGCAGAAGAGCTTGCATTGTTTACCCACATTTTCATGTATTTTGAAAGAGTTGCATTCCCAGAAGGACAAAGCCAGTAGTTTGCCCGCTGAAGGTTTATATGTTGTTTGCTGATGGTGTCTGTGTTTTCCTTCTTTCATCTCTTGTGCTTCCATGAGTAGTAATTCCATGGGGGAAGACAGTGCTCACCTGTCATCAGGGTTTCTGGGCTTAGTGGAGTTGGATGCACACACTGGTGTCAGAGGAACTAAGGTTCCTGAGAGCAGGGCAGAGGGAAAATGCAGAGAGAGTTTCCTGGCAGGTAGATGGAACAGGAAAGGAAAACCACAGGACAGCAGCGGACGGGCAGGTCTGCACTGGGGGTTGCTCATTGACTGAAATTTGGGGCTAAAATCTTAGGGCCTTTGGTATTTAATGTGATATTATTGCTAAAATAACCAGTCGTGACAGACTTGAAAGATTTAATGCAGGGTAGAGCCTAGAGACTGGCTCATGTAACTGCATGTATTCTGTTCCATTAGCAGATTTCTGCTCAGAGACCAGTCAGAATGTCTTCTTCCTTAAAAAGCACCGTCTCCCAGACAGGTTGTCCAAGAAAAGTCATGGTCTGGTGAGTTGCTCTGTCGTATTCGCCGTGAACAGTCGATATCTGAAATTCAGGCAGGGGAATGCTTTCTGACAGGATGAGCATTGCTTCTGCAGACAGGCTGCCCATGTGAGTCCTTTCATTACTCACAGAAAGGCTGTGGAAGCAACAGGGGGTCTGAAGGCAAGCTGCCCTGATGACGTTTTCAGTTGAGGACACGTCCAAATTGAGCTTAAGGTTATCACAGGCATTTATTTTAAACTGACAGTATAGGGTGTGGTATTTTGGGTCAAGGGTGGACCATGTATTTCTGGGTGTTTTCCTGATTTATGATTGGAAATACTTAAAAAGCAATTTCTGTTTGCAAGAAGAATAGCTATGTCATCTTCCTGTGAATAACACTGGGTGTTCACATCGCCATGGCGATTGGATGTGATAAAATAAACAGATGTCCTGAGCTTCTTCTACAAGAAAAGTCCTGTAAAGGTTTGAGGTTCAACATTCCTAATGCAAATATATATATTTGCCTTCACATTTCTCAAAAATAACAAGGTCTGCCATGGGGCACACTACAACTCACAGAAGAAGAAAATACAGATCCGAAGAGTATTATGGCTGGAAAAATGTTCATTAACTTTGCTTTAAAAATATTGGGGAAGATTTTAGAAATATGGCACCTGACTCAACATGCCTACCCTTTATTTCCATCTGCCCTAATCCTGTCTTCAGCTTTCATTTCATATCCTAATTCCTTTCCTCTTTCGGAAATGAATAGAGGTATCTCTTAAATTCCTCTGTCTCAGTTCCTTGCAGCCCTTCCAGGAAGAATACGTATGCTAAATACCCTCCTGCCCAACTCAAGAACTTATATGGCTTTTCACTGGTGTGTTTTCATGGATACGCATGCACACACATATGCATACCCTTACACAATTTCAGGAAGCCATAAGAGACCACAGCAGTCAAATGAATTTGAGCCTTTATTTGAACAAATGTCAGAATTTGTTGACCTTCCTGGCGCAGCTGCAGAGCCCTTCTGCTAGAGTCAGCTCCAATGGGGCTTGGGACAGCTTAGGGGGACTTTTGAGCCTGGGAAGGTGCTGTGGAGGTTTTGGGTTGCATTTGCTACACAGCTAGTGGCGATGAAGAGGAGGGCTCCTGTCTAAGCCAATTTATTCTTGTTGGTCTTTCATTGGTGCCTAAAAGCCCAATAGGAAAGTGTAGCTGCTCAGCACTCTGTACTGTGTACAGCCTTGCACACACACTGCTTTCCCAAAAGGCTTTGTGCTCTAAACAGAGGAAGCAAAGAGTGGAAGGGGAGTGTGGGGCAGTGGGGGCTGCAGGTCTCTGGATACTCTGGAGCAGCACCAAAGCCTCCCAACTCCCAGCCCAGCATTTCACCCCCAGCATTTATCAGGGTTTTTTTTGCATTCTCAAATGCATTTGATAGACTGCAGTTGCTGGAACAACCCCAGACCTTGTGGGAGGCTCTCTGATGTGCAGTTGAGGATTGAAGTGTAAAAAAAAAAAAAAAAAGAAAAAAAGAGTTTTTTTTGAGAGCTAGCCCAACTCCAGTGATAAGCCTGGGGGAAGAACAGTTCAGAGTCTGTTCTGCACACCCCAGCCGAAGTGACTGCTGATATACTGGGCGTCCAGTAGTTTTGGGAGTTGTCAGATTTGCTCTCACTTCATATAAATTGTAGAGAAGAAAGAATTTTACCCTTGAAGAACAATAGAAAGAGGTATTGAAAGTGCATTCGCCACACTTTCCATCTTTGCAGTACCCTTTAATTTCAGATGCGTTATTCCAAGTTGTTTTTGCTGAAATAATTATAAGGTGTTGGAGTTTATCATCTTCCTGTATGACAGCCATACCTGGAAAAAAGCAGTGAATAAAAGCCACATTAACAGTTAGCCCTGGGCTTGTTCTCACTGTGAGCCAAGTCCCCTGCTCCAGAGCTTGGCTGTTTGCAGTTGGCAGTCCATTTATTTAAAAGCTGCTAAAATACCAAAATATTGTTTCCCTAGGAATTCAATGAAATTGAATGTAATTAATTTCCGCATTTCTAGTACCCAGTTAAGTTATTTTTGTTCCACATTAGCTATTAAAGCTCTCAAGATGGAAAGCTGTTTTCCTTCCACAAGGAAGCAGTAATAATATTTTGCTCTTAAAACATCAGTGTTCATCTGAGGGTTACAAAACATTTTGCAAAGGTGGATGAATGTAAGGGTTGGTATGTATACATACATAAATATCTATATTTTACATATAGATATATATGGGCCATCTGTCATGGGCATTTCTATCACAATCTGTTGTCTTTAACTGCAGTCACAGCTGGTTCCAGACTGGATGAAAGCTGACCCTCACCAAGGAAATGTGTTAACTTCCAGACCTTTGAATTCTTTAGAGGTGATTTTAAAAGTTTGAAAACACCCATTCAGTCTCTTTTCCCCTACCTTCATAGAAGAAAAAACATTGGGAATTTTTTTGAGTGTTCTTTTTGAAAAAAAAAAGACAACCCAAACAACAAGCAAGCAGACAAAGCCCCTTGTCTCATGATGGCTGGAAGACTTATTAGGGTGAGTTGAGGGGAGATAATTTTCTTGAATGGTTTCAATTTAATTTCTAAGCTGAAAGAAAATAAATTTTGAAACCTCCATTTTTTTTTTATTAAATGTAATGCTGTTTTCTAGCCAACACCGTCTGAAAAAAAACCCCAACCAAAGAAAAACTAATATGATCCAATCTTGGGTGCCAAGGAAAATCCTTTCTGACCTGGGTAAGAGACCAAGGTGCTCTGGGAAAGTACAGGAGCATGAGGGAAAGATCAGGACAGGATTTCTGGAGAGATTTTTACCTCTCCAGGAAAACATGATGGGAGACCCATCAGCCCTGGATCTCTTCCCTTTATCCAACCAGTAACTCAGGCTCTCAGTCCCTGGCCAAGTGCCTGTCCCTTTGGTAAGCCCTTTGGTCCCTGTACTCTGTGTCAAGGGACTGGTTCCCTCTTGGTTATCCAAGCAGTTAATGATCAAGCCTCTTCACATAGTCTTGGGAGATTTATTTTCTCCTGCACTTACCCCCATGCTTCTCACCACTCTCTCCTCTTCCCCCACACTGGCCAACCTTGGCTTGGCCTCTCTTTTTTAAAACTTATGAGATGCTCGTTTGGCTCCAGTGCATGAGAAATGTGACCACACACATTGAGGAACCACCTTGACTCCTTCCCATGGAGGCAGATTTGCTGGGGAAGGGGGCAGTGAACAGGCTCTTTCAGTCTGAAGCCAAAAAGCATCAGTCACATTTGCTGTATGACATTTAGAAGGGAAAGTCACATGGTTCTGCCTGATGTTAAATGACAAAGAGTAGCACTCTAATAGAAAATTGTTTCCAGTTGCTTTCCAGCAAGTGAAATGAATCCAACCCAAACTAGCCCATATTACCCATATTCACCCATCCATAAACAGATGAAATTGCATAACAGAACATTCAATGCCAAGTGATTTCCAGAGTGAGAAGATAAGGGGATATATCGTATTTAATTACCAAAGAAGCAGAGTCAGTTTGGAGATTTAGATTATGAGCAATTGTGAGGGTGGAAACGAAACAGACCTCTTTCAAAATATACTTTAAGATCCTTTGCCAAACATCTATTCTTATTCACCTTTCAATGAACACTAGCCTTTTTAATTAAAAAGGGAGCAAATTCCATTATTATGAACCTCTGACTGTCAGTAGGAGAAGAAACATCTGTCCTGGGTTAACTAAACTTTCAGAAGGATTTTATTTCCCCAAAATGCCTCCTTTTTATAGGCTTTAGTCTTATTAATACTATAAATGCAACAAATTGTATTAATTTAAATATTCACTACATCTTATTCAAAATGAGCTGTGCACCTGGCTTTTAATAACCATGGAGGTAGGCCACAGAAGAGAAATCTTTATGAAATGCAGTGAAATTTTTATGAAATGCACTGCAGTCAGTGGAACTTTTGCCATTAACTTTGCTGGACTCACCTTTTCCCTTCTGTTCACTTTCAAATCTCATTTCTTTCTCCACATATGGGGAAAATATCTGTCCCCTGCTGCCACCTGGACCTAAACCAGGCTGGCCAGGCAATCTCCTCTTTTCCATCCACAGGTTTATCAGCTTCTCCAAACCTTCACCACCACAACCCACTTTCCTCCCTGTTGCTTTGCTGAAAGCAAGTGCAACCCAAAGCAGTCTCCAGGCCAACTGCTTGGGATGAAGCCAGATTAAATGCAGGCAGGTCTCAGGTCTGAGGCTACATTTGCACCCTGCAGAGGTCAGCATCACCATTTCAGTGTCTAAGCAGCATAAATTAGGTTGCCTGGAGCTTGGCAATAACACAGCTGCTGATTTACTGGGGTGGGCAGGAGGACCTGAAGCTGTACCACAGCATCAGCTGGTGCAGGATGCAGCAGAATCACAGTCCTCACCTCTCCCTCCCTCAATCCCTCCCTCCCATCCTTCTCCCCTGCAGCCAACTGGTTGCAGTACAAGAGCGCACTTACCCTGGGCTGCCTTGACTACCTGTAGTGGATGCTGCACGGTGTAAGCTTGACTGATATTAACTATCCTTCTTGGATGTACTCATAGCTTCCAACAATGCTGGTATTATCAAACCACAGTAGCTAAACAGAGATTTTTTTCCCTCCTTAGAAACTCAGCTGTCATCATCTTCCAGGGAATGTCCTGAAATGGAGAAAATACATGTCCCATTGATAAGAAAACAGGGGTTACAAATATTGACCAGGTTGGAAAGCAAGTAGTTCTTTGTGACTGATCCCTGTTTTCAGTACTGGGTGCAGCAACAGAAAATGACCTGAGTGGCTCCCATCTTCAGTAAAGATGCTCATCATCTAGAGTCTAGGAGAGGCCTCAGACTTTCTGGATAGCAGCACATGTTGCTACATATGCACAAAGTGCTTGGCTTGGATATTTTGTTTAGCTTGGTTTGTTTTCCAGTTTCCACTTCAGGCCTTGGAACTGACCTGGTTTTCACACCTGAGGCTCACAAAAGGTCTGTAGATCAGTGCTAGACATGAGGGAAGGGGGCAGGAGATGCTGTCAGGAAAAACGATGCCTCCAGAGTCTAAAGGGTAATTATTTACGTATCCAGAATGTCACTAGCTGGCACAGTGATTGAAACAACAGACCAGAGCACTGAGAGCTGTTTCATTTTGATGGAATAGGACTCCTCCTCCAACAAGCATTGCACTCATGGGTGGAATTTCTAAAGTAAATGGAGCCACTGCTTTGCCTCTTGTCCTAGGGCCCTGACCCAGAGCCTGCTGCAGCCAGCAGGAGTCTTTCCATCAACCTAAACACATTTAGGATGGAATCTGAGGTACAGAAACATGAGATCTTGTGCACAGAAAAATAATTAGAAAAATTCTATTGGCTGCAGTTGTTACCATCTTGCATATTTGTGGATTTGTCTGGCCGGACACATGGTTACAAGAAAGAATTAGGACTACACACATATTCCCCTTAGGGAATTAACTTCCCTTATTCCCATCTGACCAAACCACCAACCCCAACAAACATCTTGACACCAGACCTTTTTCTAAGATGTTTGCTAATCTGCAACAGGAATGAGACTAAAAGGGGCAGATTCCATTGCTCGACTGGTGAGGGTGGACTGTGCATAAACAAGGGATAAAAATCTGTTTGAAGAACTCTAGATAAATCCATCTTTTCCACAACAACCTTTTATCTGGGGATACACTCAGATGGTTAGGGCTTAAAAGGATGGGATCCTCACTCCATTTTGGCCATGGGCCCACTGGGTGATCTGGGCAAGTCACCTTTGTCCTGTGTGGCTCACTGGAGGCACTTGAGTCACGCTGCAATTAGATGTTCCTGGCAGTCCAGATGCTTCGCAGCTATTGTTTTCTTTCCTTGACTCTCCTAGGCACTCTACAGAGAAATCTTGCACAACAGAGGCTCTGGAGGCACAGGCAAGTCAGAAGTAAATCCTGACATTGGAGTGTCTCCAAGCCTTTCCTACAAACCTGATACTTCTGCTGACAGATCTTTTTGCTCATGCCCAGTTTTATGCCCTTTAAATCTGCTTTCATACACCTATTGGGAGAAATGGTTTCTTGCTGAAAAAAAAAAAAAGTTTCATATATGATGAAATAATGACAGTTGTGGTGAAGCAGCCCTTAGTCAGAGACCTGAGCTGTGGGAGCTCATGACTCATAGTGAGTACAGCCTTACTTCTGTCAGTACGCTACTTTGCTTAGATTAAGATCAAGCTGAACATCTCTGCAGCCACTGTATCTTCACTGCCATTAGTGGGGGTTCACTTGTCTGGGCTAGACTTGGGTTTGCCCCAGTATTTACAGGTCCAGTAAAGACCTAGTTGCCTTTTTTTTTCTTTTTCCACTTCGGATTTGGAAAATGACAGTTTGGGAGAAATATTAATCTGAAATATATATACTAAACCTTTGATGACCTTGAGCCAATGAGAAGCTGTGATTAATTTTAATCCTTTAAATGTTCAGATGCAAATACAGAAATCTGAATTAATATATTTTGCTGAAATCACAAAAGGATTGTGAAACAGGAAATTAAGAGCACAATAACTTAAACAAAAGCTTATGAAGAAATAATGGCAGTGGAATGGGTAATGAGTCAGAGTAAAGTTTGGGCTATTCAGAGGAGCCTGTAAGAGCCAAGTACCAGTTTGGTGGGATTTGGGAACCTATTGCCCATTAAGTTTCTGGAAAATTCCAGCCTAAAGCATTTGCTAACATTTTATTGCAAGTTTATATCTTCATAGTAAAAATTCTTAATAAAACTAGCTTTCCTATGACCTTGTGCTGTGTCCCAGCTAGAGCCTTTGCCTGTGGGTATTCCTGGAGTCCATTGTCTACAGCAGAGGCTCCAGTTTGTGTTGCGCAGGAGGAGAGGAGATGGTCTCCCTCATCCTGCCAGGGACGCTATGGTTTAATTGTTTCTTGTCACCGATACTGGGCAGCAGCCTTACAAAATATAAGATGTATCTGGGGTTTCTTGATACTGTGAATTTTGGTTATGCACTGTCCATTGATCTCTAGTGTCATTCATCATCTTAAAAAGTGACATAAGTATTATTTATACATGATGGTTACCCTACTAAATTACTTACTAAGATTTAATAGGTGATAGATGTTTCCATGAGGAACAGGTGTCACGAGTGAGTACAGTCATACAAGCAATAAATAACAAGTCATAAAAGACTGTAACAACAGATTAATCATCATTAGCTCTCTGTGGAATATTTATAATTGGAATCAGATCATTAATTTTCTGCCTACCACCAGCAACAGGTTAACCTACCACTTTTATCACTGTGCTCCGGAGGCCTGATCCTGGTCTTGTTTGCAATCCCATGGGGCTCGAAATGATGTTGCTCCAAACTGTGTGAACTGGTGCTCCTGGCATAATGTGCTGGGCTCCTTTGTGGCTATCACAGGGGATATCATCTTGATAATGCACTCCTAAAAACACCCAAAATATTTACTAGCTTGTGTGCTAGTCAGGTCCAGGGGGAATGAGTTTGGGATTTTGTAATGTCTCTCTTTCTCATGCTGCCAGTCTCCGCTGTCTGTAGTAGTCTGGGATTATGTCTGAGCCTGTGGAGTTGAGGAATTGTGTGTGTGTGTGAGCCACTGCCGGAAATTCAGCATCTGGAATCGATTGTGCCACAGTCATCCTGAGCAGAGCTGGAAGCCAAAAAAGCTTCAGACTGTATGGGTGCATTTTTTTCCTCCATGTTTGTGGGATTTTTAAAGTGCAGAGCCAACTCAAAAAATACAAATCCCAATATCTCTAATCCTCACAAGTAGACTTCACATTCTTCGGTTTTAAGGGTCAAGTAGTGGCCATTGTACTGGAGCTGGAGACATCTGCCCTCTCCTGCCCCTTCCAGCAGCACCCACCATTCTCAGACACCCTGTGCCCACAAAAAGCTGTCCTGGGAGAGTGCTGGCCCTACCTCTGCACTGACATGGAAGGATGTGCAGCTTTATTTCATCTCCTTCACCACTCACATAGTGGTGAAAGAATCATAAAGGAGTCTGAAAACAGCCCCTCCAGAATCCCATGTCTATCTCTGCAACAGACATCCTGTGCTGTCTGCCTCCTCCTGTGCAGTTTGCGTCCTCACCCCCTTGGGTGAATACACACCAGGAAGAAAGATGGAGAGCAGAGAGAGGAAGAAGGTAGAAACAGAGGATGGTGAGCTGTCAGCATGCATATCCTCATGAAGCAGCCATGGGATGCTCTAGGTTAACCTGGGGACCTCCACTACCTCTGGAGTGACCAGCAGCACACGAGGATTTTTACCCTTTTGGCATTACTGAGCTCAGTTTTGCTCTGTTTTAGAAAGACATTTTTCACTGAGGTTTTTAGAGGCTGCAACGTGATGCCTCGGCGCTTCAGGAGACACAAGCCAGAAGGTGGATTCAGTGGCCGTGCCTGGAGGCCTGTGCACACAACAGGGCCCTGGGAGAGGAGCTGGAGCATCACCCTGCTGTGGCTCAGTCTGTGACACCTGTAGGGCTAAAGAACAGCTGCCACCTTTGTGACACGTGCTGCAAAGGCTTACAGTGGCACAAATCTGGGAATAAATAGTTCACCTTATGGCCCAGCCCCTTCCTGGGTAATATCACAATACATGGTGCAGTTAGTTGATTCCTTCACCTATTGGAGGCTATTCCAGAAATGTAGTGCTCAGATGGTGAGCAAACCCCTGATTTCCAGCCTGGACTGATCTGTGGTCAGTTAACCTCATCTGTTCACCTGCCAAAATCACTCTTAAACAGCTCTTCTCTCTCACAGGCATTATCTTTACAAGTATTTATAGAAATCTATTGGTTTCCATTCTCACTCATGTAGACTGAAGATGTCATTTCTCAAAATCTGTCTTTGAGGAACTACCCATGTGACATGAGCAGTCAGTAGTTCCTTTTTCTGCTGCCAACTCAGTATTTCCCCTTTCAATGCAAAACTGGTGTTTTCTCTTTAACTGGCAAAATTACTTAATCAACAGTTCCTTATTAATACCCATTTCCTCCAATAGATTTGATTTTCTACCTAAGCAAAAGCTTTACTGAAGTTGTAGTAGCTGAGCTCTACCACATTCCCATTGTTTAGAAAATCATGTATCAAGGAAAGATTCTGTTCATAAAACCAGTGTTACCTTTGGTAATTTGCAATATGGGTCTACCCCATTTTTCTACATCTGAATATGGAATGAAACTGTGGGCACAGTCAGATGCTGTAATGGTTATTCCATATATGAAATGCAGTGATTAAAGGAGATATTTGAAGGAGATATCTGTGGTCACCTTCCAGAAGACAGATGAAACATCAGAAAATTCTGTTTGGAGCAAAATGAAAATGATTCAGGTTGTTAAATTTAAGAAAATACTCCATTATGATGGATTTGGGGCAAGTGAAAAAAAAAATCTGTGATTCTCATTTTAGGTTTCCTTTTCATGCATGCCACTTGGAAGACTTTTGGTCTTGACAGACCCAATGGAAAAATGGAACCGTATATCTAGCAAAGGAGACCCTCCCCTAGAATCCGGCATTTCTGCCTTTCTCATACTTTCTGTCACCTTTCTCTCCCCTCTCTCAGGANGATAGAAAGGAAGCCTTCTGCAATTAAAACCATAAATGATCTTATTTCAAAACACTAAATAAGCAGCAGGTGCCTCTGCCCTGTATGATGAGCCTTTGGGGCTGAAAGGGACTTCATCTGCCCATCCTTGATCAGAGCTGCCTTGTGCCAAAGAGGTGGGAGAGATTCAGATCCAAGCCCGCAAGAACCATGTTGGGTTCAATGTGGGACTTTGAGAGCTCATCTCAGTTTTGCCAACCTGGATATCCAAGCTGATAGTGGGTCAAATAGTCGAAGTTATATGGGAATATCACCTGTCTGTCATGTGCTGCTTTCCATGCCAGTCACTTTGGACACCCTCTAAAGCAAGTCACCTGGAGCGGAGCATGCCAGCCCCCCAGAGGGTGCCTAGCACAGGAAACCCAAACAGCTCTTTCTCTGTAGATACAAACCAAGCTTTGCTCATGTATCCTCTTGTGTACTATTCTTATGTACAAACTCAGGTGGCTGATGAAGAGCAGGGACTGCTCAGGTCTCTCTCAGTTCTGAGGTCGGGATCTGGCTGATTGTCCTGTAGCTTTGCCATATGAGCATATCCAAACTGCTGTTTCATGGGTAGAACTGTGCTGCAGTTTACCAGGATAGATTAGCTAAGACTGAACATTCTAAGTGTCATGAGAAAACAAATAGCAGCCTGTTACAGTTTTTTACTTTACTGCCATCAAAAAGCACAAGTTGTAGGAGTAAAATACCCCTCAACCCCCCAAACAGACTTAGTGATTCAAATATTCTTGAGCTATCATCTCCCTTGATCCTGCCACAGAATTTGTGCCAAGCTCTAGCCAGCAAGTGATCACTGAGGGATGTTTGTACTGAGAAAACAAATAAACCCTGGTGCATTGTGAAGGGATGCAGATTTTCACTGAATATGAGTCTTGACAACATACATTATGTCTACATTCAGCAACAAATCTGTTATCTCCTGGCCTCAAAAACATGGCACAGATGCAAGTTACAGAAAAACAGCTGCTACAAAATGGGGATGTGTAACTAGTTACCATCAAAAAATGACACAAATCTAAACAAATGTGAACTACTCTAATGTCTCACTGCTTACCACAACAGAGAGAGCAAATCTGGTTCAGAAGCGAAATGGTGCAAAGCACCAGTCTCCAAATCAGGAATATCCAGGAAGACCTCCCACAGCAAGAGGAAAAAATAACAGAGAAAAAAGGTCAGGGCAGACATCATTACCTGGGCTGCGCAATCTAGAATCCTTCACTGTTCTGACAAAAACATTTACTGATTAAACCACTTCCACCCTGACCCTGTCAATAGTGGCACTGCAGCGTGGTATTTCCATCATCACTGCTGTTAGCCCGTCCTTACTGCAGGTTGATTCTGCCATACACAATGATGGCTTCTAGATATGGTCTTCAATGCACTACCCCAATTACAAAAAAACCCCAGATTTCTAATCAACCATATTGTTATAGTTTAGGAGAAAAGCTAGGCTGGGAATTAAAAAGCCCATGACTTTTAATTTTGCCTCAAGGAACATTGCCTGTTGCAGATTTGGGCAGGGGTTATTAGGTTACACGAACTGCCATGTGAATATGTGACTAGAAATGAAGTGGGCCCTCAAGCACACACAAACTGGCTGTCTCTCAGTTACAGGATCACTCTGAGAGGCTTGAGTGGGAGTGGTCAGCTCTTGGCCATGAAGTCATGTCAATGGAAAATAAATGACAGTGAATGAGCTTTTGACACTCTTCCTGGTAAATGAGAGCTCTTTAAAGTTGGGTAAGAGCTGGACTATACAGAAATTCATTATGCACATTATACAACAGACAATGAATTCTGAGTCTTGTGTCTTAAAATCTCAAATAGTAGCCAGCTATTTATACTCTTGTCTTTCATATTTTCTTTAATTACTTCAATACTTGCCTCTCGATAGGCATTTCTACTTACAGGGACTGCCTAGTTCCATTCCTGGTGTGACCATAGATTCTCAGACTGTCTGTGTTTGGATATTGGAGTCTCAGGGTTGAAACTATTCACTAATGATGATTTTGGCCAAGACAGTGGCATTATTGGGCTCTATCATCTTGACTTCTTCCACTTTAGAAATCAGAGGGCATCTGTCTCCCAGCCATCTAATGGTTATGTGCTGAGAAGCTTTCTTCCCAAGGCTCTGCGGGAACATGAAGTTTACAAATATGTGAAAAAGGAAATGCCATATAACATTTTCTCCTGCCTAAGTATCTACCACATTATAACTGTAATTGCTAAGCTCTTCACAATATAAAAAGAAGAGCTTATGAAAATTCAGAGGAAAAGCTCCCCAATTCCCTAAAGAACCAAAAATGGGAACAACCTACTCTGAAAGTTCATCCTCAGCAGCCAAACTCTGATCCAACACAGATGTAGTTGAATATTGTAGATGGAGAAAATGATCATTTTATATGTTGCTTCTCTTGCATAATCATTCCCTACATTTTTACAGTCTAGCCACATCTTGCTTCATGTATGAATATAAATACATATGTAAATGACTACTATTTTGCAGAGTCTTTTTCTGTTACCAAAGGTGGGATGTCTTCATCTCAGGGTTAGATGTGCAGCATACTAAACTGCACGCTTTTGACTTTTGAGTATTATACTATTTCCTGATAATAAAAGTATGCACCCTCAGTTTATTGCTCTCCATTTAACAAAGGAAATCAATGTTTATTTTGTATGTCTGAAAAGTACAAACTCAATTAAAGGAAAGACTGATGAAACACTGACTCAGGAGCTTCTACACAGACTTAATCACACATGTGGGAGAAAACCCTTAGAAGATTGATTATGCTGCCCATTGAAAATCATGCCAAAATCTATTAAATTCAACAGGAACAAGACCTGGCCAAATCTTCCAGTGCTCAGCCAGCCTCTCCAGTATTTTAAATAACTGACTTAGGGATCTTTGAAACTTGCTGTATTTGTGAATGGGAAATGCATAACCAGCACTCTGCACCTTGCCATCACCTTTCAGTATTACAAGGCAAGACTGGCCATTTTCAGTTGTGACTTCTGACCACTTTTGTGTAGTGCTCAATTACAGTAAAATTAATACCAAAATAATGGATTCATTCTTTGAGGGATCCAAGCTCTGCACCACTGGGTACCCAGATCCAGCTGTCTGCTTTTGTAGAAGGGACTCTTTGTAGTTGTAGGTCTGATTTTTAACACATGAAAAACAGAAGTCTTTTTGCTGGGACAGACTGCATAGTCAACATCATAGTTGGTAACGATGAAGTCAATGACACAATTTTTCATTTGTGTCATTCTCAGTGTAATTTAGACACAGCTGCTTTCAGATGAAAAAGACATTAGATAGGACAAAAAAACCTCACTGGATGTTATAACCCATGAGGGTGGCCAGTTCCACTTCCCTACTACTGATGGTTTGCGCAATTTGATGGTTAAACCTATTGAAACTACACAACATACTCTGTTTTTCAATTTCATAGACGGTGATGTAACTCCAAAGGAAGCAATGATTAATGAAATGTCATTTGTCACACCCAGTGCAAGAAATGTCACACTGCTCCAAGCTTTGTTATTAGACTGAAAATGTGTCTCTAGAAGAGCTTCTGCAGCACTGTCAGAGACATGGCAGATGGTCTTCTCTGCCCCCCAAAATTTCATGCAACATGGTAGGGATGCTCTAGGTACATCTGGAGAATGATGCAAGTGGTTACAATGGGGCAAATGGTTGCTTGCTCAATATCCTAAGTCATTATATCTGGTAATTTTTTTGTTTCCTTTAAAACAAACAGAATTGGTTTATCTCATGCAAAGCCACAGATGGAAAGGAAGTATCAGAAGAGAAAATACATGAATTTGGGAATGTCTCATTTTGTGGAAGGCGACTCTGTCATGTCTCATGCATCAAAGACTACTTCATGACTGACTGCAGTGGAAGGGGTGCGTCAACCCTGGACCAGGAATTCCCAGGGAAACCTCAAAAGTTCATATAGACTTCTTCATTGCTCATCTTCATCATTTCTCATCATCATTAAAGTAAAAATATCATATAGACCAGGTTATCACTCAGTAAAGCTTCCTCTAACTCACACTGGAGGAGTGAGAGAAGAAAAAGAAAGGGAGCAAGCTGAAGAAAGGCACTTGCAAATGCACAAGCAAAGTTGCTGTGTGAAACGTGTCCGCTTTCAGGGTCACACAAATCAACAACGGATGTTTTAGATAGCCTCCTGTGGCTGTAACTTGACATGTCAATGAGCAGTTCTGCCCTACAACCCTTCACTCTTCCTCCCCTTAAGAGGGTAACAGGAGATTTGCCTGTCATCCAGGGAAATCTCTCTTCTACCATGATGCTAACACTAGTAATTTGATATATATCAGGCTCTGAAACTGATACCGTGTCAAGGGGCTGTGAAGTTAGAAATCCCTCCAAGCTTTGGTACTATTTGGGGGATTTATTAGGGCACTTTCTTGGGGTAAAAGACAGTGCTGAAATACCCACAGCAACCCACAGACCCTGAGGTCTCCTTTGGATAGCCCCTGTTGTGCCAAGCAGGGGTAGGAATTGGGGTTACCGGGCTGATATGCACAAGGTTGATCTCTCTTGTTGGTGCCATGGCTTTTTCTGCAAGTAATATAAGAATGGTTTGCTGAGGAGGTAGTTGGGCTCTAATCCCTCATGTCAGAGCAAATATGACACAAATGAAGCTGGCAAAAAACCTTTGCATAAGCACAGCCACTGAGCAACTTACTAAGATTAATCTTTTTGTCACCAGAAAGTTGCAATTATTTCTTCACCCATGGGATCTCTTCCTACAGGCAACAGAGTAACGCTTATGTTCTGGTATTTCTCCTGAATCACACTACAGAAACAAGAGAGATGTCTTGGATGTGATTAACCCTCATGTACTGAAGGCATGACAAAATAAAGCCCAAGAAAATCTGAAACTGAAGAGGAATTTCTTCAATGTCTTCATCTTTCTAGAGGCAGTTTATAATTTTCACTCACCTGGCCTGGCATAGGGCGGCACCAAGGTGGTGAGCTGGCAAACAGAAGCATTCTTCAGTAGGACCACCACTGAAGTAAGCAAACCAAATAAATATGTC
Organism: Chloroceryle aenea; assembly: GCA_013399075.1. Classification (NCBI taxonomy): domain Eukaryota; kingdom Metazoa; phylum Chordata; class Aves; order Coraciiformes; family Cerylidae; genus Chloroceryle; species Chloroceryle aenea. The sequence continues at coordinate 609,389 of VWZY01012547.1, forward strand.
TGAACTGCAGGCAGTAACCTGGGCACACCAGAGATCCAAACTTAAATTTTGAGGTCCATTCTCACTGAATCCTGATTATATCACATTTCTGCGCTACAGACACAGGATAAGGCTCCACTCACCCTCCATCATCACATCTTTAAGACAACTACACATATATGAGTTCTCAAAGCACTTTTGTTCCCCTATAGATGTGATCAATTCTTTCATTAACAGAGGTTGATTTTCTCAGTTCTTCTCCTGTCTGCATAATGAAAAACTCTGCAGTAAGGAAGAAAATGCTGCAGTGGCTCCTGCTCATAATGAAAACCACATTGTGGTACAGCCCTGAGGACTGGCTGGGGGAGGTGGAGGCAAGGGGGCTCCCTGGCTCTGCTCACAAGTATGATTCAATAAGTCATTTCCAGGGTAAACATATAAATCTGTCCTTCTTGAACAGAATCCAAACAATCAGAAGTATCCCCCTTGCTTTATTCAAAATGTCTCTGTTGCTACTGAGGAAATAAAAGGAGTGGATAAAAACAAACACCCTTTGGTGGAAGTCAGAAAAGAAAACACTCAGTGTAAATGTTCAGAGTAACTTTGCTCAGAGGCTAAAGTTCTGGCTGCTGCAGATGTCCCTGATAAGTACCCTACCTCACTAGTGACGTCATGCGTGCACCAATGTTGTTGTTCAGAGTGTTAGGATCAGATGTTAGGATGGATGCCCTGGAGAAAAGAAAAAACAGATGGGAAAGAAGAAAAAAAATAAATCAACAATTCTTCCCCTCAGCAAATATGGTTTAGCTAATGTGCAAATCTGTATTAGTACAGAAAGCAGAACCTACTATCCCAGCCTGTTTTCATCAGTGTGCTCTGCAGGAAAGTTTAAGGCTGGCTCCACTGAATGGTGAAGATCAAGAAGAAAATTCTTTTTATGAGGGTCAAAACTGCTGTGTAATCTGCAGTGTCAGATTAAAAACCACAATTCTGGTAGATTTTACATCGCAAATGAAGGCTATTGAGCTGTCATAATGAAAGCTCTCCCATCCCCAAAATCTAGCTCTGTGTATAATGTCATTGAAGAAGTCATTATCTGCTACAATTAGTGTCAGGTATGACTCACCCTGTTGTAAAACTTTTCAGCTACAGTGCTGTTGTCTACTATCTTGTTTAAATTGATCCACGTTGTTATCTTACAGAGCCTTTTCTGCAAAGGAAGTGATGATCTCAGATAGCTGGAATTCCTATGAAACACCAGATGTTACAGAGGTGTTTTCCACTGGACAGTGATTCAAACTGAGCATTTAAAAATGGTAATTCTTGAAATCCCCTCTCTAGCTATGTTCTAGGATCCATTTCTGCCTCGGAATCCTAAAACTTCACATCGTACCCTACTGAGATGATGCAAACAATTCTAAGTTTTTTATGATTAGGCTTCATTTGGAACATCAAGAACAAGTCACAATGTTCAGCTTTAGCTCTTTCCCAAACTGTGCTATTCAGTGCTTTTCCTTGCATGCCCTTCCTTTAAATGCACAGCTCAACCTATCCTGCTAGTTTAGCTCAGCTGCACTTACAGTTTGTCCCTTTAGGCAGGTTTATAACCTAGTGAAAATAGGACTCAGAAGATGAGCCAGGTTCTGCAAAGTATTGTAGACAACACAAAGTCAATCAAGTCACAGAGAGTAAAAGTCAGGAAGATGCAGTCAGACAGTTCATCTTCTCTGTATAACCAGCTGGATTACACCCTGAGGATCTACAGGGAATTCGGCAACACAGGTACAAGTGATTTTCCAGCAAACACACAGAGGAGACTGCGTATTTCTGTGGTTCTCTTACAAGCCTTTGGTAGCTGCATACTTATCATTCCAACGATCCTACTCATCAGTTCAGATCTGCCAATTTTAATGTAAATTGGTTAACTAGAAGGTGGTTTGGACTCTCTGTGGGTCATCTTTTCTCTATCTCTTGCTTAGCTGACTCCACTCTTGATCTTATATTTATTCCAAAAGATTATGAGATGTAATTCCCAATGGTGCAAGTCCTGACGCTACAACCTCAATGGGTCATTTCCATCTTGAATACAACCTCTTCCTGCATTAGCTCAGTTGTATGTGTCATGAAGACTCACATGATCCCGTCACTTGACTGTGTTTTTATGCACAAGGGGAGAGGCAGACAGCACAGTGAGTAGTTGGGAAGGAATTAAATTTTTTCTCTCAGTCCTTTCACTACAGAGAACATTTAGAGACTTTATTGGCATAGTCATGTGAAGTATTTTCCAGACTAGATCTCATCAAAAGACTTCAAAAAGAGTTTAGGGTCATAAATTTAATATTTAGATGATTTTCCAAGGAACAGATTATTCCAGCATTGCTTTAGAGATGAAATAACTTGTAGCAAGAGTAGAATAAATCCCAACACATTATCTGAACCCATATAGCTCATGCAGAGTGTGTCAGGGAAATAGTCACTGGTGGGGACCAGAAAGCTGACTCTATTCACCTATATTAAGAAGGGATAACACAGAGCACCCACACAAGGAAGTGCTGGAGGCACAATGAGAGCACTCCAGGGTATGAGTATGAGATGAGTTTGGCTGAAACGTAATGGATTACAGTATGTCCATGCAGGCATCTGGAAGAGGGTTCACAGCTATTCTGGCAGAGGGAACAGCCTTTCCTTACATCAGATACACATATCAGGTCAGACAGATGTATTGGGCATCTGCTTTATCATCTGAACATCTTTCATATCAGATCATTTGTCATTAGCTTTTTTGTTTCAGTGGGGCTTATTTCACAGTTCCCCAAAGATATCCTTCTTCCTTAACTGACGTCTTTCCGTGTGTAACTTGCAAGCATGGCTACAGAGGGCTAAAAGTGCTGCTGAACTGCTTTTAGAGGCCCAGGACTTAAAATCCCAAGTTGCCTAGGCATAAGGCCTTATGATGGCAAGCAAAGTGGCACCCAGGTATTTTTAATGACCTGGATGTAAGGGACTTGCCTACCTTTATACCAAACAAAAATAATTAAAAATAAAAAAATTTAAAAATCTGTGGTGGAGCATGAGGTTGAGACAGGACCTGCTAAAGCCCATTTAACCCTTGAAACCATCTTCCCCTGCTCTAACTGGTGTTTTAGAGCTAAAGGAAAACACCATGAACTTAGCTCTAGAGTTCACCTTAGAGACACCTCTAAGCAGTAAGCAGACTTGATTGGCTTTTCATGTCCCTTAAAGGGTAAATTCTGCTTTCATAGCACTTTCTGAAGGTCAGGAAATCAGCTGCTCAGAGCCTCTTCTGAACAGTTTGCAGACTGGGGGCTTCAGCATCTTGGTTAGTGGAGTTGTGCTTCAAAGGAAAGTCGGGGCAGGGGGGAGAGATATATGTAAAAGTAGACTCCTAGTCTACATCCATGGATACTTATTGTTTATGACTGCAAATTGCTGGTATATTTCCTACAAGAATGACTGCTGAAACACTGCATCCAGCTGCCAACAGCTGGGGTGCTGAGGAATATAATGCATGTGCTAAGCCATTTTCTTGGAAGCATTTTACATATCTAAATACAGTCTGAAAAAGAAAATAATTTCCACTGAAAATACCTTCCTTGTGTTAGCTTCCTCTCCTAATGGCGTTCTTCTGTTGTCTTACTTTCTGGAAGGAAGCAGAAAGGCTTGCTTCAGTGAGGCTACTGCTTTACCACAAAAGATCTGGCAAAATGTTCTGTGGGTTTAGCTTCATTTTGAGCAGTACAGGATCAAAAGTCCAGATTCTTCCTTTTCCTAATCAAAATATGGAAGGCAGAATAACCTATTTCCAAACACATGAGGCTACAACTGAATGAACACAACAAAATCTTATCAAACAGAAAAGATTCATTGATTCAGTTGCTATTAGCATGAGGAAGACCATTAATAAGCTGAGTACTAGAATATCTGAACATTGATTTCCGGAAAAGTTTATGTCTCCTCAAAGAGGCATAAACAATATTTCATCAGAGAATCATATAGGGAAAAAGCATGTTCTAATTCCCAGTTTCTTTATTCCAACACTTTGAAATTTATTTGATCGAATCCATTTGCCCCAAATACTGTACCACAAATAGTGGAAATGACCATTTTCAGAAACTCTTGGGCTGAACTTTGCCTGATAGTACTATTAACAGTTATGTCCATAATGTCCACAATACATTGACAGAAAAGGGAAAATACAACTAATATTGGTGGATAGTTTATTCTGTATCTCACTGTCCTCCTGGAACCATTAAAGCTTGGTGATTTTAGGATGGCTAATTTGTTTTTGAAATAATCTCCATTTGTGTAACATGTTTTGTAAAATCTACGCCAAATTTTGGTAGGAATTGTATTTTTGCATGCCAGAAAAGGTTGTATTTCCAGTTAAATTTGTACACATACCTTATCATTTTCTGCCCAGTGAATTCAGCTCAGATCAGTCAAGAGAGAGTCATTACTGAAACCTTCTCTAAGTTGTCACAGAATTCTATTTATTAGAGGTGATCCTTTGATAGAAGGTGAACAAGAACTAGACGTAGCTTAGTAAGGGCATACTTCTTAGTTCTTTCTGTTGCCAAGAGGTTACCAAAGAAGGAAAAGGTTTTATTGTGTTTTGAAACTGTTTCACTAGCAATGCAAATCACAGGACAGTAAGAACAGGTAGAGGAGAAGGTTACTGGAATTTCTCGTTTATTTTTGTTGCCTGCAACAGAAGAATTCAATCTCCTCTTGGATATATTTTCTCAAGGGCCAAGTAACACAATAAGTAAGAATTGCAAGGTAAGATGAGTTAAGAGTCTTTAGAAGCTAAATTTCTAAAGAGTATCTCCTACTTGTCTAGATCAGCTGGGAGACCTCTTGTATGGAAAAGTGAAATATTTCATCACCTTTTATTTTCAACTGTGAGCTGAGAGGAGAGATACAGGCTTGTGGCTGGGACACAAAAACTACAGGGGCTCCATCCTCAGCATCACGCATTGCCTTTGGCTTTCTTTGGGACCTGTGGCAAGTCCTTTACCCCATGAGCAGGAATAAGAATATTTATTTATCACTTTATCTCCTCTGAAGATGCTTTTCCCAGTTAAAACCAAATACAAACACTGAATTGTAGGTGTGGTAAATAATCCATCCAACATACATGTCTTCTCACTAAAAGTCTGTGCACAGATATGAGATCACAGCTCATAAAAAACAGCCTCTGCTCCAGCCTAGAAAGTGTACTTACTGTCCCCAGCATTATACTTCTGTGCTTTGAAATTTCTATCAATAAAGTCTTGCTTCCCTAAGAATTTTCCCATAGCTGGTGACCTAAGGAAAGCAGACAGATGTGAGCGTAAGCAGACACACAGGTACTGGATGCAAATTACCAGTGGGAAGGAACTCCCTGAGGCCAGCAGTTAGGCTTGGGTAAAGTAAGTGATGCTCTGGCTTGGAACTGATACAAAGAAATAAAACCCAAGAAACAACCAGACTGAACAAGAAAGGAAGAAATAGGCTCCAGCTTCATTCTCACCTATTTTAACTCAAGGGGTGATAACACAAGATAACCCCAGAGGCCAGGCCCCACTAGCTGCAAGACAAAACCAGGTGGTTGGTGCAGCCATGTACAACATGTGCCACTGCTTGTCTTGAACATTTCCATGAAAGCTGCTCAACTTTGAGACAGTTTACAGAAGAGTGGTTTTCAGAAGAGTCTGTTAGATGTAACATTCACAATTGTAATTCATGCTCCTGAGAGCTCAGGTCTCAACCTAACTCCATAAGCCATGGTCGCATGGGTGATGGTCGCTGTTTTTGCAGAGGATGGTCCATGGTGTCAGCAGCACACTGTGGTAGCAAGGCAAGCTATTGCCCTTACGCTGCTCACAGTCATTAGCAGACTTGTAGGTAGACATCACTGATAGCCTCAGAGCCAGACAAAAGAATTTGTCTGGTTGTTTGTGCTGTTAATGTAATGATTTGATTTGAGACACCATAAGCTTAATGGACCCTCTTATTTCCATTCATGTTGTCTCCTCGAGAGCTGCTGGGCTGCCCAGGGACAGCAGGAGAAACTTGGAGCTATTTAACATCATCAATGTACAGCATCCCAACTCCTGCCTCCCAGGTTGGATGATAAAAGCCCTGATAATGTGCTTTGCTATCCACTGGCTCTTTATTGTAAGATTTTTTTGAAAACAGTGAATGTGGGCCATCTGTGTAACCTGTCTGCCCAATGCAATTAGGGTGATATTGCTGGGTTTTGCAAAGGTAAAGGTAGTGATAAAACTTTGCATTGAACCTTGTGGGTTTCTCTAATGTACTTCATTAAGGCTGCAAATTCGGGGATGTAGAAATACAAGTAACTGTATAATATTTTGTTACCCTTCTACAGCTGTGCTCAGTTGTTGACAACATGACTTTGGAGAAAGCAGATGGTTTTGCAGTCCAGAAGTCTGGAATTCATTAGTGGAAATTTTCAGACGTGGGTTGGTTGTGCTTTTTTTTTTTTTGCATTTTTTTTATTCCTTGGCTTAGCTACAAGAAGTCAAAGCAAACAGAGCTGAAAATTCATAGTGAGGGATGTGAAAGAGTTTCTTTGCTCTCTTTATGAAAGAAGTGACTGGACAGAAAAATCAAACACTTGTGAATGCCTTTTTCTTGGTTTATTTTATCTGAGAGAGAAAACCTTTACTGAGAAGAGGAGCACTTAAGAGCTTCTTAGGAATGCTGGTTTATTTGGAGAACACCAACGCGATACTTGCCACTAAAGACTGCAGTTGTGTTAACCTCAGAAAGGAAAGGGGAGGAGATGGGAGATGTGATGTTAATTTATTCGCTGAAAAGTTCAAACTGTGTCATTTTCCTACAAGGAACTTTTTCCCCTACACAGGAACCCTGGACAGAAATAAAAACTGCATGGCACATGTTAACTTGTGACATCCTGATTCGAGACAGGAGCAAAGTGCTTTCATAAGGAGGGGCTGTGTCTTCGAAAGGTGTTTTGAGATTGCACTTTTTATTGTCTGAGTTTGTTTTCTAGGCAATTGATGAGAGCAGACTGCAGCATTTCAATAACGTGACTACCTGGAAGAAGCTGGAGTTGAAATATTTTGGGGTGTGTGTGAAAATTTTTCACATGAGTAAAAGTACAGGAGGGCTGGAGCCCTCCTGAGCCAGGAACCATCCCTGCTGCCTGTCTGCTGCTCTGGCACAGAGCTCTTAGCCAGGTTCTGCTCTGAGATCTACCTTCTCAGACTCTTATATCTGTTTCTTCATGTTTGTAAGTTTTTAATCGATTCTCACCATCTACATTTGTTGCTCCAGGCTCTTCCTATCAGGGGGGTGGGTGAGTGGCAGTGGCATTGTGCCAGATCCTGGCAACCCGTTTATAGAGCATTCTGAGTTTCATTGTCCCAGGCCTGCCCCAGGAGCCATCCTTTCTTGCCATGTTACTTCCCAGTATCCTTTAGACAACAAATACTTCCTATCTTGTTACACCCCTCTGATGCTAAGCTGTGGGAGAGGCTAGGCTCTGGCCCAGGGCCAACGGCTTTCTGATAAGGGCAAGCAACGCAGTAACAAATAATAAGGCTTTAGAGAGTGGCCTTTTCAATAAGTGAAGAGGAGGTGGAGAGAGAGAACACACATGTGAAACCTCTCCTGCTAAAATTTTTCAGCACATGCTGTGGATCTGCTAAAAAGGATATTTCAACATGAGTTTCTGGAAGCTCTACTGTTGGTGAATGTTGAGATGGTTTACATGCACCTACAGCCTGGGAAATCATTTAAGCCTTATGTAAATACAGGCTAATGAAGTTACTTTGCCTGGATTTTTAAAGTGTTGGGTAAACTTCTTTGGGAGACAGCAGATTCAATGTGTCACAGCAGCTTTGAAGCAGAAGTCATACAAAAGCTCTACTCATATCCAGACAGGACAATGACTCTTGCCAGTTGGAGCTAAGGACCAGTTAGCCCTTTAGCAGCCCTCATCTTTATTCTATAATTTAGAGAATTCTTACTTCATATAACATCTGTGCTCATCACTCTAGGGCAGCCAGTAAATAAGTGACTAAAACAAAAATTGAGATTTTTTTTCTTCTGTAAACTGGAATGTGTAATTATGGTAGATGATAATCCTCCATTTCTTGGAAAATGTAAAGACTCTTAGCTGGAATTTCCTTAGCATGCCCCAGTTCAAAAAGCAAATGACACTTCACAGGAATCACTCCAAAGCTAAAGTTGCAGATTTCTGGTCTTTAGTGCCAAGGGTGCTGGTGTTTGCCTGTGAAATGACACTCTTCCTTTTGTTTCCCAGCATGGAAATTCTTGTTCCAACTCCAGTGCCAGATGCAAGATAGACGATGAATCTGTTTCTTCTGACTTCTTTTAGCACTGCTTCTTGTAAGTGAACTCAGAAGATCTATGATATAAAATGGAATAATTCCCTATTTGAGAATTTCTCATGAACTTATGATGTTTTTAGCATTTATGAGTTAAAGCTGCATCCATTTAGGTTGCTTAGAAGTAATTTCAATTTTTCATAAAGGGTAGACTTTTAAATGTACACATGCCTGTTAAATGTTGGCCATGTCATGCCTTTAATTCAACACCTATCTGTTTGAGTTAATTTAAAAAGTAATGAAACTGTATTATAGCAACAGATCCGAGGCCAAGCTCTGAACCTGAACAGACTGTATTGAGTTCAGATGCTTTCTTAGGCTGTGGCAATGTCACAGTTGTAGCTGTACAAGCACCAGTTATGTTACACACTTTGCTATGGTTAGACAGCTTTGGCACTACTTCCCTCAAAAACACAGACAGAACCTTCTCAGCTTGTAAAGCCAGAAGAGACTGGTGGTCATCCTGTCTGCCTGCTGCAGGACCTGGTGGTAATTGCCTTGACGTAGAGTTGATGTCCTGCAGCCCGATCAGTTATGGGGGGTGGAGGAGAATCTGATGCATGCAGCTGTACAAATAAGGGATTTGGTTGGTTTGGTTTCAAGTTTGCCTGAGAGTTTTGGTCAACTGAATTGAAAACTGCCTGCCTTTGCTGTCAAAATGTATAGCATTTAAGAAAGGTTTCAGATGTCACTGGAAATTAGTATTATGACTGGGAGAGAATAGTTTTTTAAAATAAACCCACTTTGTTTTAAGATGTAAATGAAATAGAGAAAATGGAAATATCTTTGGTTTTCTGTCAACTCTCTCCTCCCTCCATACCTCTCAAACTCTTCCCCAATTTTTGTCCAGGTGGTAGTGACCTAGTATATTTTTTCTCTTTAAATTGCAGAAGCAGTAGGAAGTGTTTAAGAAATATGTGCTCTGTTTCAGTACAGAAGTCAAACAAGCACAGTTAAAAGTGGAAATACTACTTTTAAAATCAAAAGAAGTTGCCCGAGGAAAAATTCTTCCAGGGGAAAAAACATCCTATTGTCTCCTACTTACCTAGATACAATGATGGGGTAAGTTGAGGACAATGTTTCACTTCAAAACTGAATTTCCTGCTTTCAGTCAACCTACAGCTTATGTTCACACCAAAATAATCATAGCCTAACGACAAACTCACAGGCAATTTTGGTTGCCAAAGGGAACTTTACAGTGCAACAGCATAAACATCCACATGGGGATGCCATCCCTTGGTGCATTGTTGCATTGGTGTCAGTTGTCTCATAAAATACCTTAAACTCGAGGTTCTAAGGACATTTAGTAATTGGAGTAGAGTCCATCTAAGTGAATGAACCCCAAAGGGGATTTTTAATTTTACTATAACACAAAAATCCTATGCTTAATAGGAGAGAAAACTAGATTAAAAAAAAAAACAAACATGGAATTTTTATTGGCACTGGAACCCTGCAATTCACAGCTTTGTCATAGCACTTGTTTAACTGTGTAGTTTGCAGAAGTTGTCAGGTGATAGATTTACAGCTGGACAAGGGCCTGGCTGAGAAGCAGCAGCAGCAGGTTGGTGTGGGACATGGATGTGCACTTCAGGTGATGTGGTGGTGGAGCTGCCACATCACTGCACCACTCTCCCTCTGTTTTGTGCTCACTGAAGGTTAACAACCTGCACACTTGAGGGTTGTACAGCACTCTACTCATTCATCAACGTGGAACTTCTACTCAGCCATCTCTATCACCCTGTCCTATGGCAATACTATGTGTGTAGTAAACAAATTGATGCCCTTAGGTGCTTCCTAATCCCAAGTACAGAGGAACTGAACTGTTTTTGCATATGGCTGGTGATAAAAAAGTTACCTTGAAATCACCTTGTGCAATGGCTTTATTTCTACCAATGTAAATGTGCCCAAACCTGATTAGGACAACTGCCAGATTATGACAAATCTAATAACATGCAAACTCCAGAAAGAGAGATATAGAAGGGTCATTAGCTGGCAGCAAAGGAAAATGAATGCTCCTATTTAAGTGTAGTTGATACAATTTTTCTGTTAATAAGCTGCCAAAAGAAGATCATAAACTGTTATAAAAAAAACCAAACAAAAACAAAGAAGCTGTAGCTGTGATTTGTGTCAAGTATTCAAAAAGGAAATATATAGAAACTGTTGTCAAGAGCAGATACCACTGCAATAGCTGTGACTCCAGGACTGAAAATAACCCACCCATGAAATTAATTCCCTTCAATCATTTATCAATTGCTAAGCAATAGCATTGCATAGGTATCATAACTGTTAAGGTGTTTATTAAAGATGAGAAATCTGTGGTCACCTCTGGACCTTTAGTGATGTTCAGGCATGAGGTACTTCACTTTCTGTTTCTTTTTAAATAAATAGTAACACTGCAGCTGCAATGCTAAATACACCAGCCCTAAAACATACTGCTGTATCTTGAATCTGACTCCCCTTATTTATTTGTTTTAATCAGAAATGGGAGAAAAGGGGGAAGAGGCGTAGTGTTTATGTTCCCAGCGTGTAATCTTCTGATGCCTATCTTGACTGTAGAAGGAAGCAACAGGGACAACAGATTTGAACGTGTGAGGTAAAGCCAGATGCATCTTGTTACATGGGCTGCTTTTAGAAATGTAGATTTGTTTTCTTTTAGTCTAGAACTGCTGATAACTGGAACTGTATGGAAGCAACTCCCAGCAGCACCTTGATTCCCTCCAGCTCCTTCCAGTTGCTGCTGTAGCAGCTTTTTGCTGGGCAGTGGGTGAGACTGGAGAAAAATAGACTGTTATTTAGCATCTCCTTGTCATGCTTTGCAGAGGGTACAGGTATGTCTTCTGCAAAACAGCAGGTTTTGATTTGCAAAGTCAAGCTTTGCCAGAGAAATGTCTAAAGGGCAAACCACAGGGCAGCCAGCAGCAAAGCTATTTTCTAGCTTCAAAGGTGTTCCTTTCAAAGGCCAGTTTAAATCCTTGAAGTATTAAAGCTGTGAAAACAAATCAAGAGAAGAATGGAATGAAATTGTTCTTACCAAAATAGCAATCCAGGTTCATGTGCTAAGAAATAAAGTTAACCAGAACAGTGCAGATGTTGCGCTTCACCCTGCTCTCCGGTGTTGAGTGAGACAGAGCAGTTTGGGAAGCGCCAAATCACTGCACTTGGAGGGTGGTTGCTGCCAGGGGGGCTCTACAGGAACTGGGGAAGGAATGTGAGACTTGCCTTCAGTGGGGAAGAAATAGGAGATGCTGTGGTGTGATGTAGCTGTATGAGTCACATGGAGTAGCTGTGGCACTTTGTTTGATCCTACAATCAGCATCTTGTTCAAACACTTTCAGTGAAGCCATAATTTGATGTATACTGGGAAGAATTTATTTCTTTTAATTATTTTTTTTAATCTTTCAAATACAAGCTTTTTGGTTTCTTACAGAGTTGTGCTTCCCTCAACTATTGTAAGTAGCTAGTTTTGTTCCCTCCAACCCCACCTCATCTGTGAGAATCCTGTATTTAGGAAAAGTACTAAGTGGATGGTCCTGATCCCCAGAAATGGGGCAGGGGAGGGCAGGTGTACAGATACCTGTATTGCTCTGTCAGCTCTTCTCACTCTAGACCTGAAAGACCACACAACAGGCTGAGAAAATTAATCCAGCACCAAAAGCTAGCTTGCTTGAAAAAAGTACAGACTTTTCCAAACATTTCTTTTTCTCCCTAACATTTTACATTAACTTATTTGCAGACTCTGTTATGAGGAACTTACATCAAAACCTCAGGAAAACAGAAAATGCTGTTTCAAAGATAATGCTTTAGATGGATTATTACTAAATGCTTCTTTGTGTTTTTAAAAAATTTCAAATCCAGTTAATTAGTTTGTTTGATTTTACATTACACATGCTCATCACGACAATTCTGCTGAAAAGCCATCATTGAATTAAATCATGGTTACTTAATTCTCAATCATAGGTATGATGCTGATTCAGACTTATGTGTAACTCCCCCTAGCATATGCAATTTTAGCATTTCAAACACAGCTGTCTGACTGTGATGGATGACGATTAACTCCACACACACCGTGTTCTCAATGAAAAGCTGTTAATTACTATTATGTACTTTCAAACTGAAAATACCAACTCCTTAGTCCCAGACAGATCCTAGGTGAACAACTAGTTGACACCTCCACTGAGAGGTCCATCAATATAACAAACATGTTTTCCCCTCCTTTGAACTTCTCAGCAAAAGAAAGGTGTTGCCTTCTTCACTTCAAAGGTACTTGCCAATTGTCTTCAAAACTCACGTGGAGCGGAGATGGATGCCGTGGGTAGCCAGCCTCTCCCTCAAAGCTGTGTCCTGTCCTGGAGCTCACAGGCACTCTGCCATGCACAGCCCAGCCTCCTTCAAATACCAGCAAGATCAGCCCCACACATTTTTTTTTTTTCTATTGATGAAATTCAGCTTCACTGGACCTACTCCTGGTTAGCACGAGTCACCATTATAAGACTAGGAAGACATCAGAGAGAAATCCAGATCAAGCTGGCAGCCCAAATACTCTTTGTAGGGAATATTTCTGTCCCATTTTGTTAAAATTCAAGTGATGGTGATGCGGGTGCTCAGCTTTTCTGAGTTTTAACTGTTTTTATTGGGAGTAATACATTAAAATTGCTGAATTGTGGAAGTCTAGTTAAGAAGGATGATGATTTGTAATGGCTGCTTTTTGTCTCTCAATTTTCACATCTTTGAAACAAGAAAAACTCTTCAACTCCTTCTTACAGTTCCTTTTCTACAGTTTATTTCTTTCTTTTATATATATGTATATATCTATATCATTAAATAATGAACTGTTAATGTAAGAATTTGTCCTGTGCATTCTAGTACAAATCTAGCAGCAGGCTATTAGTTCTCAGAAACTGGAGTAGCCACTCGACCAGCAGACCGAAAAGGGTACTTTAAAAGGAGTTTTATAACCCAGCTATAATCATAGAAGTGCTAGAGTTGGAAGGGGCATCCATTTGGTCACCCGCTATCACCCTTCGCGCCATACACAGATCAGGCGCTTTAGTGGTACCTCACAGGACAGGGTCTGCTCCAGCAGTGTGACCACAGAAAGGGCCATAAACCAGCCTTTCCAGCCTTTTCTGTTGCATAACTTCCCCTTCTAATTCTTTCTTGATATTTATCACAGATCTTCTTTTTAACAGGTCACACCCACTACTACTTTTTGCTGCCCCTGCTTACTAATGAGATTATTTTGGTCCTTTTACTTCCTGGGACAATTGAATTGACTGAAAATCCTTAGTAGGAAATTCAGTCCCCTTTGGTGTCTAGGACAGAACAGAACAAGGTTGAATCATAGACTACTCTGGGTTGGAAAGGATCTTTAAAGGTTATCTAGTCCAATTAAAGTTCATCTAGTCCAAAAGGTATTTAGATATGTATCTGAACCTCTTGGATATGCAAATGAAGTTTGAAATATCTGTCCTTAAAATGCTGCTGGCTGCTTTTCAGGGCAGATCACAAATGCTGCTCTTTTGAGCCACATCCTGCATGATTTTCATTGCTCCTCATCTTTGCCTAATGGTGCCCCAGGCAACTTCCTCTTTACTTGACACGAACCCAGTGATACAGCAGTCTCCATACTGTACCCTATTTCCTACCTCTATTTTTGGTCCCTTCTACAAACACAGAAAAAAGCCTGACATAGCTGGGCAAAAAATTCCTGATCCTTAGAGTGTCACTTCAGATTGGTATTTTGGCTTTTGTGGGAAGCTGCACTAGTTGACCTCCTTGTTGCTCCTCAGTGCCAGTCTCTTTTAGCATGAAAATGGCAACTTTTAATTTACAAACTATTTTTCAAAACTGCTATTTTTTTGGTTTGGTTTCTTTTTTTTTTTTTTCTTTACTGATCTCCCGAGAAGAGCACTCTTCCAGAGTCCAGCAGAAGTGCTATATCCTTATTTTGTTGTACCATTGGTAGATGATAATTTAATGTATTTTGGCTGACTTTTACAAGTCTGAGTGCTGTAAAATCAGTCCCTTCAAGCCAAACAAACCCACCTGTAACTACAAGTAGTATAAACTAATAAACTTCCAAAAAGTAATGAAAAAGCCAAATGGCATCGGACAGGTGACTCTGGGAAGTATTGACTGATAAGTCATTGAAGTGACACGTTAACCGCTAATTAATGCATTTCATACTTGCAGTTGAGTCTCATTTTTGTTTAGTTTGCTCCCTGGCAATGTCATGTGGAAACATGAAATGTCTTGCCTGAGTGAAAGTTTGGGCTCTGACTTGTGATCTTTGGCAATTAGTACTGCAGTGATGTTAAAAAAAAATAGTGCTTCTTTCCTACTGTCTGCACCACTCATTAGTTAAAATGGATGTCACACAGGGAGCAGAAGAGAATTTAGATTTATTATCTATAATTTCATACAAATAGGAATGCTACTTTACACGTATAGCTAAGATTCAGAACCTCCCCTTTGCTTGGGCTGGACTGAGGGAAACAAGATCAGAGATTGCTTCAAAGGAACGAAGCAACCTACAGAGAAAACAAACTGTAACAGTGTCAGAAAGACTTGCCCAATGACAGGCAGCAGGCAGGTCAGTGAGAGAGCTGGGACTGCAAGGGTGACAAATCATGGGCCTTTTGGTCTTATTCTGAGGGACAAAGGGAAGGAGAACAAAAGTGGAGTTTATGGCGCGCGGTGTGCATAGCTGTTTCACACAGGCAGTAAAAATAGACTTAATTTATTCCTTCTCATAAATGGATTTAAAGCAGAATTTCTAATACTTTATGATTTGAAAATATCTTATGTTTTTGTTTCAAATTTGAGACATAGTTTCCCTTTCTTAAGTGACAGAAATTACAATAAAAGCCAAGACTTTTTTTTGTAGATGAAATGCTGCTGTTCCAATTTTTAGCATTCACTCAACTTTTCCATAAAAAGTGACAAAGCTCGAAGGAACCACTTTATGTAAAAAATTACCTACAAAAAGAAATGCAAGAGAAAATGATCCATTAAGTTCTAGCTTAAATAAGACACCTTGCATTTTGAGTTTCAATGTATGAGATTTCAATGTATGAGTTTCTGTGTATGAGCTAGCTAGGATCATCTCTATAAAATATTTTGGTACTTTTTGGTAAGGAATAAGAAACTATAAGCAGGCTGAATCATCATGAAACTGTATGTATTTAAAAAAAGTTTATTCAATGTAGCAGCTTGAGCTACTCTGGTGAATGCTGCAGTCCAAACACTGCAAGAATCTCACTTTAAAAATCGACATTCCCTTTGCTTGGAGGAAGCTCCCTCAGATGACAAGTTTCTCTGGAAGATGAAGCTTGAAGCTGCCATGGGTCACGTCTGCAGGACTGAACTCGTGCTGAGGTGTGTGACCTGCAGATGATGCTGGTGGGCAAAGGCCTGTGGCCTTCCTTACCCTCATGTCTGCCTCCAGAAGGAGGCTGGAGCCAACTGCACAGACCGAGCAGTTCAGCCTGCTGCTGGGAAAGGTTCTCCCTCAGTGAAGGCCTTCGTCTTTGGCCCTCGTTCAGCTGAGCTCGGGCACAAGTGCCCTCGGCCCTGCCAAGTCGGCTGCTGAACGTGTGTTCTAAATGCTTGTAGCCGAAAGGGCTGAAAAACGGGGGACACTTCCCCGTGCTAAGCTCGGGGTCGGGCCGCCTTGCCCCTGCGCCTCACGCTCGGCCATGATGCCCTGACAGCACTGACGGCTTCNATGCCGGGATGCGGGACAAGGGCTGTTTTGTCTCTGAGCTGAGGGTGTGGGGCTGTCCCGCTGTGACAGCAGGTCCCCGGGCTGCGGGAGCCCGCCGTCGCTGCCCGCCGTGGTGGGCTCCTTCGGGGCT
>VWZY01012547.1:625637-653219 GCA_013399075.1 Chloroceryle aenea
CCTTGGTGCATCCATTTTGTGTAGGTGGGAAGGAAGATCGACCCTCACCGTGATGGCATGTAAAGGTGAAAATCCCCCGTCGGCCCCTTTCTCCCAGGGAGGAGATTGCCTTGCCGTGCCCCACAGCGTCCCCCGTGTTCCCTTCACCCGGCTGCTCTGGGTGTATCCTGGCTGCGCGATTCACCTTTCTCGTCCTAGTCCAGGAGCCTCCGTGCATCGCTGCTCCGGTTGATGTCCAGGCTTCTGGATGTGCTCGGTTCAGCCTTTCCTCATCCAGGACTAGAGATTAGTTGCGACTCACTTCCCGACTGCGGGGATAGGATGAGTTTGCGGCTTCCAAACAAAAGTTGCGAAGGAGCTTAGTTCTTAGCTGATGGGAGTTTGTTCACCTTTCTTTATCTGATAAACATGAGATGGTGAAGATGATACCTACATCGTATATACAGTTAGTTAAGTTTTCTTTGGATCAGATTAAAATCAGAGTGGGGCTTCAGAAGCTGCTACTGAAATCTATTTTTATCACGGAGGAAATTTTAGCAAAACTTTCCTTATCCCTTCACTGAAACATCCACTTGGATCTGGAAGGATACTTTTTGTTGAAAGCAGAGAAATTTGCACTCGTGCTTCTTGGCTATCATGAGCAAAAACCTCTTTTGTGAGATGCAGACTACAAATGAATTGAGTTACTGCTCCCAAAAACGTACCTTGAGCTAGGTATCTTCCCCTTGCCTGAACATCTTTAATTGTAACCTCAGAAAGAGCAAGGAGTCCAGGAAGCCTCTTTCATTTGAATTGAAACACAAAGTGATATTGTTTGAGCTTCTATGTGACTTTCAGTTTGCTGTCAGTGAGACAAGCTGTGTCTTCTAGAGAAGTCTCCTTCAGGTGAGAGACCTGACTCAGTGTCCAAGCAAACCAAAGGTATTGGTGCAGGAACTAAGCAGTAAGACAAGTAATGGTAATATAAAAATTGAGCATATCGAGGCTGTATGTTGAATGGGAAATGAGGGTCTTACCAGTGTTAATGAGTTTCGCAAAACATTTAGCTTGGGGTGGAGTAACTGACTTGGTCTGAAATAGCAAAGAGAGCAGCAGTTCATGATGTGTACTGAGAGTAGTGCTAGTTTTTGTTCCGTCAACATTTGGAGACCTTTTACATGACAGACATTATCATGCAGGATGTCCCATATCTTCTTTGATATAGTGATCTCCTGTTGAAAGTGCAGGGGTTCTTGAGATTGCAACCAAAAGTGTAGAATTTCTGGGTTTTATTTTTGCGTATTTTCAGGTTTTAAGTGTTGAAAATATGTCTTGTTATGGTTTTTTATGACTTGAGGTAGCACAGTAAGATTTAAACCCATTGTTTTCTGTTTTGAGAATACATAGGTCGTTAAATACTGCCATAAACCTGCTCTTTAGGAAACAAAAATGAGATGTTATCACACTGACATGTGAGAGACCATATAGCAAAAGTATGCTATTGTATCTATGTGACCTGTCAAAAAACAGGTAGGATGCTATTAAACTGATGATATACCTATTTTAAATCAAAATCAATTTCATCGGGATATGAAGTTGAGACTGTTACTTTCTCCAAGCCCAGTTTCTGGCATCAACAATGTGCTTACCCAAATAGAGGCAATTTTTTTATTTAAAAAAAAAAAAAGTGTTCAAACTTCAAGTATAGTCTGCCCCCTTCCTGATTTTGGTGAAGTCTTGCAATTGCAAGAGTTCTTGTGGATTTTTCTCACAAAGAAAAGGATACTCTTGATGCTCTGTTTGTAATCCTGAAACATAAAGGGGAAACCCAAAAGTCATCCTGTGTGCATAAAGGGAGAGCCTTGCTTTCAGTGTCTGCACCTGATTAAGCTGGTTTCAGTAATGAACAAGCTTCTGTTTCAGTTCTGATTTCAGATTCTGAAGGTAAGCCATACATGATTGACCTAGTTTGTGATTCTATGTAAACTCTAGTTTTGGGAGGTTGCAAACTAGATTTAGGGCTCAAATCAAGAGAGTAGTGCCCTAGTATAACACCTCTGCAATGCTTTTCATTGGATTCTATGTTTACAAGCACAACCTAGGAAAGTTTTTCATTGCTTATGGTGTGCTGACAAACATTACCTTACTTGACATATATGACTTAAGCACTCTCTAAGCTAATGTAATACTGAAGTTGTCATTGAGGAAGAGAGATGCGAGCTCTGGAATGGCATCTAATAGATTCAGGGGGCCATTATAAAGTAACTTGTGAGCATCACCAAGCTCTCTTATCGTGACTATGATTAAACTAAGAATCAGTCATACTGGTTTGCTTCCAAAAGAAATTAACCTACAAGAAGTCTTTATCAAGAGTTGTTTCTACATGAGTTGAGCAATGTGCTTTAAATCCAGCCAAAATGATGACTGAGGAGGGAAGAAAATATGCAAGTGGGTAAATCATGAAACAAAAGACCACTAGAAAAGTGGTGCTGAGAGTAAGATTTATTTCCTTTAACTGAAAGAGCTTATAATACATTCCTTCAGAATTCAGGCTGCAGTTATTGCTTTCATTGTAAGTGGCCTCTGGTGACTTTTTGCATCTTCTAACTCACATATGTGGAAGCACAGCTACAGTTCCCTGGAAACGATGATCCTTTTAATAATTGCCGCACACTGGTAGCATTGTAAGGATGGTCCCGAAGGAAATTGCTTCCTGGAGCTCTGTGTAGTCAAAGATGCTGCATGGAACATACAAGACTGGTGTGTCTTAAATACGTTGTGAAATCTGACCTAGAAAGTAGAGCTGGATCTGAAACAAGGTGTGTAGCAATGTTTTGGAACGATGTTGTGAAATTTGTATTGAAGAAATTGAAGAATGCTGCTTTTGAGGTTGTGGTTAGTGCCAGAGAACAGTAAATATCTGTCTGGAAAAATGGTCAACAAGCTCTCAGTCTAAAGTGACTGTATATAACCAGAGGCATTATTTTTCAAACCATCCATGAAGGACAGTATTTAGTTGTTCAGATTCCCAAATACCTCTTCAAATGCAACTATTGTGTTAATAACACCATTAATGTTGGACACTCTAGAAATAATTAGGCTGAGCTCCTCATAAATCTCACTTGTGTAGCAGAAAAGCATTTTCCACCCTTTAATCCTTCCAGAATGAATTCAGAGACCAATGTAATAGTCTTACTGTCAAATCAACAGTATTAATAGCTTAAAACCCGTGGAGTAACTGAATTAACAATATTTATAAAGGAGATTTATTGGTGTATCATTATAACAGCTTCTTCACTACAGCCATTTGCAGTTCAAAAGCCTTAATTGAAGGGGAAGAGGGTGTTAAATTTCAAACAAAGGCTTTCTCTATTAAACTGCTTGTTTGAACTGCTTATCTGTTGGGCTCTTAAAGTCTGTTTTTTTGCTAAGGGTAGTCCCCAGTCCTGACTTGTTGATTTGAGAGACTGTTGAAACAGTGAAATTAAATGTCTCAAATTTTATTAGGGTACAGATTTGCAAGAGTTAATAAATGGCCATAATCTATCTTTATAAATGCAGAAATCCTGGGAGGAGCAGTAAGCAGAGGAAAGGAATGGTTGTGTTTTCCTTTGCAGGTGACCCTATTATTACACCTTTTCTAAAGATAAAACAATATCCCCTACAGGACTTCTAATGAAAAAAACGCTTGTGTACTTTTTTTTTGCCTTAAAAAACCCTCAAAGTGCGTTGGTGGAGTGGGAACCAGCCCCAAAGCTAAAAAAGCCACTCCCTGGTTGATGACTGCCTTCTTCAAAAGAGGGATCAGAGAAGAGGGATCAGACTTACAGTCTCTTCCAGGCTCTCTTTGCCGAGTAGGCAAGGAGTGAGCTCACATCTTTCTTGTGATACCTCTGTAAGGGTTGACCTGACTAACACAGGGCAAGCAAACGGATCATATGTCTCTGAGTTGGATTTGGCAGGCAGCATTGTGTTGGGGCAGTGCAAAGGGTGAATGCTTGGGTTTAGGGTGACCCTGTTTTTGTTTCTCCTGATTCTTTCCTTTGTTGTCCTATCCTTTTGACTTCTGCCCTCTCTTTATGTTTTCTTCTCGATTCTCTTCCTGCTGAAGTGACTGTTGTATACAAGATTAAGCTGGAGCCTGTCAGAAATAGATGTGCTTAGTACCTACCCATGGGTATTTAAGGCCATGACTTTGATTACAAAAGTCTCCTTGTGTTAATACTGTTGAATATATTCCTTCTTTGAATGTCTGGATATGAAGTAGATCACAGTGTTCCCATTTTCAGCTGTGGTTTTCATGAAAAGTAGAAATTTAAGCTCTCTCAACTGTTTAACTCTTGGTGGGTAACAGGAAGAGTGCAAAACTGTCCAGGAAAGCATATGCGTTGTGTGGTGAAAAGGAGGGTTTGGATTCCTCTGTATTTGAACTCTTTCCATTTAAAAACCCAGAAGGAAGAGCTGTGCTAAATGGGAGGTTGGGAGCCCCTAGACCTCTCTGTGCTAATAGTTTTAAAGGGTTTTAAATTGAGTCTGAAGGGATGCAAATTCTAAAAAAAATATTTTGCTTCTTCCCCCTCCCCCCTTCCCTTTTTCTCTTTAAACAGGAATTTTTGCTTATCTAAACTATAGAGTGCCTCGGACTCGGAAGGAAATATTTGAAACCCTGATAAAAGGTTTGCAGAGACTGGAATACAGAGGATATGACTCTGCAGGTACGTAAACCAACGGAATAAATTTTTTAGCTACTTTTGTGGCTTCTTGGGTACTTTCAATTTCTGCATGTTGGCTTTTTTTTTTATCCTGCAGATTAAAAGATTAGAGCTAATTGCCTTGATTCTTGGAGTTTCTTCTCCATCTTTCCTGAGGACTTTAAATTGGATGTTTAGCTCCATAGTTAGATGGTGGTTGCCGTTTTGTACACATAAGCAAAGCGAAGATGTTGTCAGGAAGACCACCACCATACAGGATCATGTAGTTTGTGCTTCAGCCTTGTTTGTGCATGTGAGTCCCAGTGAAAGGATGAAGAAGGTTAAATTTGTCTTTAAATTAGAATTTCCTGATTTCATCAGGCAAAATATATTGGTCTGTATATTTTCATCTATGCAGTGGATATAAACTTGATCTAGTTTGATTTAAACATACACTGGTCTAGCAACAGTCTTAACGTAGCCTCCTTTGAAGGACAATTTAAAAATAATTCTCACTAGTGTGTTCTTGTCTGTATTTTCTCAGCCTTTTTTTCATCCAGTGTATTTCATGCCTTAAATAACACTTGTGACTGTGTCCTATACTTTAGGGGTGGCAATTGATGGAAATAATAATGAAGATAAAGAGAGGTTCATCAAACTAGTTAAGAAAAGAGGAAAAGTAAAGGCCCTCGAAGAAGAGTTGTACAGTAAGTCTCTTAAAAATGACCCCTTTACTTTGGCCTCCTAGTTAGATATCATCTGCATCTCAGCAGAAAGTCAGACCTGGGGTCCCTTGGGGCTTTAGTCAGATGATTTCTGTGCTTGGTAGCTGAAATGTTGAAACATGGGCTCTGACAGAATTTATGACCATTTAAGCAGCTGGCTGTCATCACAGTCTGTTTTATGCAGTGCTTCCATCTGTGAAGAACTGAAGTTGGGTTTTACTACGTTTACGTTATAGTTTATAGTAATGTAGTCTGTTAGCCTAGCTGTTAGTATTGGCTGAAAATACCTGAGTGCTAGCAAACAGTTCTAATCGCAGTAGCTCGAGCTATCTGAAGTGTAATATCAGGAAAGCAAATGGTGTAAAAGAAAGCCAGGGGATAACTTTTAGATTTTTGCCTGTTGGAATTCTTTTAGCATTTTACTAGTTGTGTGGCTGTCTGAGAGACTTTTAAGTATTCAATAAACTGACTTTCTTGTGTACAGAACAAGATGATCTGGATTCAAAAGCAGATTTTGACACACATTTTGGAATTGCCCATACTCGCTGGGCAACCCATGGAGTACCAAGTGCAATCAACAGTCACCCTCAGAGATCAGACAAAAGGAACGGTATGTAATCTCTGCAGTGCTCTGGAGCTGTATGAATTTTAAATGGTTCAATCCACATAGTACATACCTTCTCTGTTCTTACTGCTGTTATGGTATCTATTTTGTATACTAGGGCTAAGCTATTGCCATTTTATTGAGGTTAGATACTGTTGCAATAAAATAGCTGTTTCTGAGTTTAAAGTAACACTGTAAAAGATTAATGAGATCTGAAAATTGAAGCAACTTAGTCAAAGTACAACATTCTTGTTTTAAAAGGTAAGACTCTGAAAATGGAAATGCATCAATATTGTCAGGGCTGGAAAAGAAAGATTTTGTTTTTCACTTGAGATGGCTTGGTGCTGTTCTATGGGGTGTGGTTTAAAATTGTCTTAATGATTTGAAACAACCTTTGTATGCCATCAGAATTTGGAAGCTTTTATTTTTCTGTTGTGTATGTTATGATAAAATGTAAGTCTGAAAGCTATAGCAGGTAGTTTCAAAAATACTTCTAAGCTTTTTTTTTTTCCTCCAATTTTGTGTCCTGAGTTAAATAATCTTAAATTTTTCGTTGCTGATGGTTTTTTTCTTCTTTTAGAATTTGTTGTTATTCATAATGGAATCATCACAAATTATAAGGACCTGAGAAAATTTCTGGTGAGTCTGTGGCAGCTTGAATCTAAAGTAGAAAGTAAATGCTCCAACAAGTACCATCAGATCTTTCATGGCTTTGTTAGAATCTGAATTCAAGTGCAATTTATAACATAATAGCATGAAGGAATCTGCTTAATAAAGACTCTCAGGAGCTGGTGAAGTGCGATATGTTCTTGCAATCCTAAATGCAAAATGCTTATGAGTAGAGTAAAAATTTGCACTCAGATTCTTTGAGAGGGTATGTGAAATGGGCTCCATCCTGTCTCTTGTTGCTGGACAAACGCTAAGTAAGTCTTCTCTCATGTCGTCTTGAGTATTTCTGAAAGAGTAGGTATGACAGGATAAGTCTTTATATTTTGTCTATAGTGATACATATCTGCTAGTCCAGTGTAGCGCTCCAAGCAGTCTGTCCTGCTGTGCAGTTACTAGTGGGAGGCAGCTGAGAGGCTCTTCACTGTCTTTTGCCTGAGGGTGAAGACACTTTTTATTCTGCTATGTATTTCAGGAGAGCAAAGGCTATGAGTTCGAATCTGAAACTGATACAGAAACAATCCCCAAATTGATCAAATACATGTATGACAACAGAGAGAGTGAGGACACCAGTTTTTCAGCCTTGGTGGAAAGAGTTATTCAACAGTTGGTAAGTGGGAAGTTCCTTTATTCCTGTACCATAGTATAAACTGCCTGTGGGGTCTCTTAGCCTTCTGCATTTATGCATGTAGGAGTCCTTAGAAGGTGCTGCAAATAGCGCTTTTTTGGCCTCTAAACAATGTTTGATAGGCAAAAAAGAGATAAAAATTTTGGAAACTTCGAAGGCTTTTCATTGGAAAAATATTTAAATTTGCATTAGCAGTGGGTTTTGTTTGATGGGGTTGTGCGTGCATTTGTTTGTTTGCTTAGATAAGAGGTTATCACTTTTTTAATTAAGTGACTTAATTAAAAAAAATTAATGGGAGCCTCTGGGGTTTGCAATCTCGCAAAGGTCAGTGTGTTCTTAAAGGCGATTCTGATCATGTTGGAACACTGCTGTGATTCAAGTTTGTCTAAATAATATGCCTGTGGAAATAGATCTAACAAGCTGTACTGATTCATGGTGTAGTTGGGTCCCAAACTGCAAAGTGGGAATCTGCTGTTACTTAGTATGTGAATATTTAAAAATGTTGACAGATGCACTGCAAACTTGGAGAAAGCTTGCTTTGTTTCCTCCCCCAGTCTCTGGGCAGATGAGTTCCCTCCCCTTCCTGCAGTTTCTTACACTCTTTTCACATCCCCTTTCTCCCCTCTAAAGCAGCTCTGTAGGATTCCCCTCGAGCAGGGCTGGATATGCACCACATAAAGACCTGTGTGGGTCAGTATTCCTATATGGGAATAATGGTGCAGTCACCTAGCTGAGGGGAAGGGTGGCTTCACCTGACCGCAGAACAAGAGCAGAGTACCCTTGGAGTTTCTGTGAAAGGAGAGAGTATTACTAGCTTTCTGCTCTTTACAAGGTGGTGGGGCTTGTGCTCCCGCTCTTGGAATATGCCTCAAGTTTTCAAGCTGTGTTAATCCTATCATGTGGCTGATTATGTGTTCCTGGTTTTGTTCTGGCATTGTGGATTTCAGGTTGGTTTGGGGTTTTTTGGTGGAGCTAGGTTGGAGTTTTTGGAACTACGTTAGAATTTGCTGCTTAAATGAGAAGTAGTTACTCCAAATTTTAGCTGAAAATGCATCATAAAATGCATCTACATGCACATCCTTATTAAAAGTCATTCTTCTTAAGTCTTACTAAAAGTAAATGGCTAACAGTCTTCGTGTCGATTACAAGTAACATTGCAGAAGTTTTCTTAAGGCTTGCATTATAAGGTTTTGGTTTTATTTGTAAAGAGATGCTAAGTGCTCACTTCCTGATATCTCAACTATTGCACTGTTACGTGCATGTTGGCTTGTTCTGCTCCCTGACCAATTCTTTTCAAGGTGCAGTCTGCCCTCCAGGAAGGGATTCCTGATAATAGTTAAGAGCTTTCCTTCACAGCCTTCTCAGGAAGAGGGGCCCCAGTTTAATGAGATGCAACTAATTGAGATAAGTGGTTCAGGATTTATTTTGTTTTTCCCCTTCTGTTTGCATGCTTTCCCAGGAAGGTGCTTTTGCACTGGTTTTCAAGAGCATTCATTACCCAGGTGAAGCTGTGGCTACCAGGTTAGTAAAAGGCCATATTATATATAATTCATGCTTTTTAAAGTTAAAAACAAAAAAGCTAACACATCTTACACGTAATGAATCAAAACTCAGAAAGTAGATTGCTGCACTATCATTGTAAAGTGCAGCAAAGCTCTGCTGAGCATTTCTTTGATGGACTATTAAACAGAACTGAATTTGAGCTGTGCTGACTGCAGGTCACAGAATTTCCAGAGGCTTGTGTTGATTTTCTCTTTGTTTAATAAATTAGCCTTGAGTAATCAATTTTGAGGATGCAAAGGCAGTAGTGAAAAGTAATCGGATAATGTTTTCTTGATTCATGTAAATATGCTTTTGGCTGGAGATCATCCAAGTGACACACTCGGGAAGAATTTACCACTGACAAACTCATTCCCATAGTCTGCCATTTTATCTGTTAACAGTGTGTCAGTAAAGAATTTCAGTTTGTATTCTGTTTCTGAAGTTGTATTGAGTGTGCTAACATTTCTGCCGTATCAAAAAGGGGAGGGAAAGGGTATGGTTCAGTTCTACTTCATGTTGAATAAAGACTTAGATTATTATGTTCAGGTTGGCTAAAATGCCATCATGCCAATAGGTTGTATAAATAGTATTCTAGAGCTGTCATAGCATTTATGAGTTGTTTTTTTCTGTATAAATTCTACTCTAATTTATGACTTTCAGGAAATGTAAAGATATTAAAGCAGCAAGTGAAATAGCAGTGGGAATAAAGACTGGTTTATATTACAACCAAAAAGCCAATTGCTTCTGTGGTCTAAAATGGGACTATATTAAAATTGTGAAAAAGCCATCTGTACCATCACTCTAAATGGAGAACATCTTCTAAAACAAACTATCTCTAGTGGTTTGGGTTTGGGTTTTTAGGAGTGAGGGGATTAAGAGAAGCTAAATTTGTAATCTGATGTGTTGAGAGGTTGAATGACTCATTCATTCCTGTGAGAATTTATTTATTTATTAAGCTCTTCAGTGTGGCATGTGACCCATATGATTAAAAAGTTATCTTAATAGTCTACAGTTTCAGAGGTGCAGTAGTGATGGCTGACGTGTCTGAATTTCTTAAAAGACAAAAGACTGGAACAGCATTTCCACAGTAAAGAGCACGAGTTTTTTGCTGGATCGCTTCAGAGGCAGAGTAGGCTTTTTTAAAAAATGATCTTCACACTGCTGCTTGTGCTAGGCTCTTTTATGATTACTGGAAGGCAACAACTAGTTCATATCTGTTTTCCTCTACCTGTTTGTAGTCCACAGGGTAAGAATCACCAAGGCATGTGGTACTTATAGTAATATTGGGTGAATACTGCAGAAACAAGTCAAGTTTATATAACTCTTGCCATTGTAATGGCTTCAGGATCAAGGTTGAAGAGGTTATTGCTATTTAGGAAGCTAGATGGGGTATTGTCTTTAAACGTCACAGATGTCCTTTGACTTCCTTGTATGCACCTTTCACTTTATAAACTTGAGTGTTTTCCCTTTATAGGAGGGGGAGTCCTTTGCTCATTGGGGTTAGGAGCAAGTACAAGCTTTCCACTGAGCAGATTCCTGTTTTATACAGAACGTGTAAGTTGAAAAATCCAATTATGTTATTTTTAAGACCTAAAGTTATGTTACTTTATGAATAAAAATTAGGTTAATTTGTCTTTGTGCTATGAAACTACCAGCTGATGGCTCAAATAGCTTATTTGTTGAGGATATTATATTTTTATACTACTGAATATGTAGATTATGTGAAAATTCTACCCCCCCCACCCCCAATTTTAATCCAGCTATCCCCCCCAAAAAAAAACTTAGGTAACTGTGATGTCTTGAACATGTATACTCTGTATTCTTTACCTTGAACAAATTTGGTTTTGCATTTAAAGTATCTAATTTCTTTAATAGGCAACATTGAGAATGTGAAGAATATCTGCAATTCACGAATGAAAAGACTGGACAGCTCTACCTGCCTTCATGCTGTTGGGGACAAGGCAGTAGAATTCTTTTTTGCTTCAGATGCAAGGTAGTAAAAGTACTTCAACTTTTTTCAAAATACAGTTTTTGTTTAAAAGTGAGATGGTTCTGGAAATCTTATGCTGTCTTACTGCTGTATAGTTGTTTTCAGATACAACAGCTTTGAATCCAGGTAACTTCATAAAGCCCTGAGGCTAAGGCATTTGAAAATGTGAATGCCTGACATCAGTATTTGAACTGCACACAAGTGCAGTATCTGCCCATTTCTGACCTCTCTGTAAAATACATCTATCATGGGAAGGTAGGTTGGGTACACATAGACACTCTTAGCCAAGTATTTGGGCAGACCGTAGGTTAGTTTGTGCATTGGCTTTTTAATCCAGCTATCAGAGGAGGAAATAGTGGTGTGGTTCTAAATTTAGCAGGAACCTGGACATCGGGTACAAATTTATCTGACAAACAAGATTGTGACCCTAGGGGGTCCATCAGGGACACTGGGAGATGAGGTCAGATGAGCAGGAACTTGCTGATGTGAGATGCTGTGTTTCCTGAGCCTTCTGCTCTGTGTTTCTGTGAGAGTGCAAGAGGAGCAGCAGATGGAGCCATTTCCTTTAAGATGACTCTATCTGTAGTTAGGCCCAAAAAGAGGGTAGAAGAGAGGCTGGAAGTGCTCAGTGGCAAGCTTAATTCCTTTGAGGAGCACTGCTACCAACTCCTACTGACATGTCAGGTTTATCTTGCTTCTGTTTTTTGGTTGGTTTTTTTTTTTTTTTCTGTAGTGCTATCATTGAACACACCAACAGAGTAATATTTTTAGAAGATGATGATATTGCAGCAGTAACTGATGGGAAGCTTTCAATTCACCGTCTCAAGCGTTCAGCTAGTGATGATCCTTCCCGGGCAATCCAAACGTTGCAGATGGAGCTGCAGCAAATCATGAAGGGTGGGTTGAAACATCTGCAAAGTAGTATCATCAAAGATGGATAGTTACTATTTGTATAGTAGATAAGGCAGAAAACTGCTAATTTGTTGTGAAAATGAACTGATATTTAGGCTACTTGTACTGGAAGCTGACAATTCCAAGCTTTAAGAGCAAAGGAAGTTCAAGTATGGGACCCTACCCATTTTTAGTCTTGGAGAAATTCTAGGTACTTTGTGTCAGTATTTAATGAAAATACAACTAATGTTAACATGTTGTTGTAGCTGTTGGTGAACTGAAGTAAAATACAGAAGTTTCCTTAAAAAGGAATTCAGTTACTTGTGAGTGTTGGGAAGCAAAACCAACCAAATGTGCAAACTACCAAATCCCTTTTTTCTTCTCACCTATTCCTAAGCTTCTCTTTGAGCTAACACAGTGAACTTAATTAGCTTGCTACCATAGTTCATCTTAAAAGTCTTCTCTTTGTAGCTGCAATAGACTTCAAATAACAAAAATAAGCATTACCATGTAATGTTTTTCTAAACAGGTAACTTCAGTGCATTCATGCAAAAGGAAATTTTTGAACAACCAGAATCAGTTGTCAATACAATGAGAGGCAGGGTGAATTTTGAGAGCAGCACAGGTAACTCAGAACTGCATGAAGCCTGCAAACTTTGAACACGTTAACTAGAAATTAAAATACACCATTGATAAAATCATTTTTCATTTGTTTATAGTTCTGCTAGGAGGGCTGAAGGATCACCTGAAAGAAATCAGAAGATGCCGAAGACTGATCATCATTGGCTGTGGGACCAGCTACCACGCTGCAGTAGCTGTATGTTCAGCCTCAGCTGAAATGCACCTAAAACCTGTAGTTGCTGAGTTTTTAGAAAACAGTTCTTCATTTGCTTTTGCTTCTACATCTCAAACTTTGCCTTTCATAGAGAAGCATTGCCCTTTATGGCTCATTCTTTAGTAATTGCTGTTATCTACCATGCTAAAAATTAACTCTTTTTACCTTGTTTTTTAAAGCTCTTGTGAGCTGTAACTATAAATCTTTGTAATAAGAATCCATTTTAGATTATCTCTGACTCTGATACCAAGTCTTCTGTGGGTGGCAATATTAACAAATCTTGTGTGTTGCTCGAATACAGACTCGACAAGTACTGGAAGAATTAACTGAATTACCAGTGATGGTGGAACTTGCTAGTGACTTCCTGGATAGAAACACACCTGTATTCAGAGACGATGTGTGCTTTTTTATAAGTCAGTCAGGTGAGCTGCATTTACTGTTTGTCTTCAGTTGAGTGCAAACAGTAGGAAAAAAGTGTTTAAAATGCAATGTTTTATTACTTTCTGTGTGTTGCAAAGGAGGATGATGGCTTATGGGCCAGATTTGTCTTGAATTACAGTTTCTTACAGACCTGATTCAAATATATACACGATGAGCGAGTGCCGAAAAACTCCGTTCACTT
This sequence comes from Chloroceryle aenea, assembly GCA_013399075.1. NCBI lineage: Eukaryota > Metazoa > Chordata > Aves > Coraciiformes > Cerylidae > Chloroceryle > Chloroceryle aenea. The sequence goes on from VWZY01012547.1 coordinate 638,811, forward strand.
GCATTTTGCATTGTGAAAGTGTGGATGCAGTTATTTAGAACACGCTTGTATAGAATTTTATGCTTTTCAGGAATCATTACTATCCTCTGTCAACCTGAAGTCAAGATGTAAACGTTTTCCAGGTGAAACTGCAGATACGCTCATGGCCCTGAGGTATTGTAAAGAACGTCGTGCGCTAACAGTTGGCATCACAAACACAGTTGGAAGCTCAATATCCAGAGAGACTGACTGTGGTGTACATATCAATGCAGGACCCGAGATAGGTGTGGCAAGCACTAAGGTAATTGCAGTTCAGTGTTCAACTTTCATACATCAGCCCTGTGGAATCTAATTAAAATTTTATTTGTAGCACTTCAAACTGAGGTCATACTAACTCTCTGCAGACAGCTGCTAAATGTTTTGTTTTGTCTGCAGGCTTATACCAGCCAATTTGTGTCTCTTGTAATGTTTGGCTTAATGATGTCTGAAGACAGAATTTCCTTGCAGAAAAGGAGACAGGAAATCATTAGTGGACTAAAATCATTGCCAGGTATATTGATATTTTGGGTTTGAGGCGGGATAGGGGATGTTGGTTAATGGGCAATATAAAATTCTACTTGGGGATGCTTCTTTTATCATTTAAGTTTCACTCTCCCCCTCCTCCTGCAAGATAGACAAGATAAGAAAACTGGACTATTAGTTTCTGCACTAATTGTTAATTTTACAAGTGCCTTTCCAAGAAATGTGGCAGAAAGATCAGAATTTACACAGGTTGGGTTTTCTAATTTCAGTAAGGTAGCTTTAAACGAGATATACTACTTGATTTGTGATGTGAAATTTTTTAAACCTTTCACTTTAAATCAGGATAGATAAATAAAAGGAAGGTGACTTTAAAATGGTCATTAACTTCCTTTAGCAATACAAATGGGTTGTATGAGCACTGCTTAAAACAACAGTTGCTTTAAGTTCATTACTGTACATAAGGCTGGAGAAAATATCCTACAGTCAAAGTTGCAGAGTTTAATGCTTGATTTATATTGTTTGTTCTAATGGATTGTTACAACAGCCTGCTGCAAGTGAACTATTTTTTCCAATTAAAGTTTTTAATAATGTGCCTTTTGTGTGCCCCAATAGAGATGATTAAAGAAGTCTTGTCCTTGGATGAGAAGATACACGATTTGGCTCTTGAACTGTACAAACAAAGATCACTTCTTGTTATGGGTCGTGGGTATAATTATGCCACTTGTCTGGAAGGAGCTCTGGTAGGAACCTCTCAGTGTTGTTGAATGTTATTTTAAATGAGCTTTTGTGGCTTCTGCGACATAATTGATTTTTTTCATATTTCCTTCAACTTAATTCTGCTGCAGTAAAACTGCTGTCTGTAACTAAGAACATTTAGTCCTGTTGGATTGGAACACATATGCAAGGTGAACCTGGGTATGATACCAGTTTGTTTCTTTTACATAAGTGCAGTGTTTAATGAGTCAAAAAAACCCCAACCAAACAAAAAAAAAACAAAAACAAAAAAAACCAAGGAAACAATTTAAAATGCTGACTCATTTAAAAACATCACAAAAACATATGCTGATGTTCAGATAAGATGGTCACGCAGGAAAGTCATATAAACGTCTGGTGGCTTGGAGACATATCCAGTTCTCACAGAAGTTTGAACTGTTAAAGGTAGACTGCATTAGCCAAGGTTGTGCTGGTTGTTAGGTTTTTAAAGTTTGCTGTTGATTACTCCATTTCTTTATCTGCAAATGCATGTAAGGACAGCTCTGCTTCCACCAGCAGCCTGCTAGAAATCCCAGCAGGCAAGCCTGCCTGTTTTCACTATTAACTGATCTTTGAAAATACCAGCTGATACCATATGTCTGTATATAAGTAGCAGATGTACAGCCGTGGTGTTTTTATTCTTATAGCTTTTATTTCTTATTTGATTTGCTAGTAACCTGATGGCATTTGCTGGTTTGTTTTTTTTAAAGAAAATAAAAGAAATCACCTATATGCACTCTGAAGGTATCCTGGCTGGTGAGCTGAAACATGGTCCATTAGCCCTAATAGATAAACAAATGCCTGTTATCATGGTGATAATGAAGGATCCTTGTTTCACCAAGTGCCAGAATGCTCTGCAACAGGTCACTGCCAGACAGGTAAGGTCTTTAACTTACATGGTGTCAGAGGGAGAGAGGTTGTTTGTGTTGCATTGCTGATGACAGTACTTCAGAAAAAAAAAAAAAGTGTTGTTTGTGTTTTTTTCCCTAATTATTATTATAAACAAGATGCAATATCTATGTATTAAGTTATCATTACAGATTGCATGTGGATCATTGGTTTGTTTTTTCAGTTTGCTTTGAAGCAAATGTGATAATGTTGAACTCAGCAAAATGAAAACATTCCAGTCTCACAAAACAGTAAATGACAGAAGTTATTATGCAAAGCTAGAGTTGTCTTTTTGGGTTACCTGGGCAGCTTCAAACTACAGGCATGCTGTGAACGAATATTTCAAAGCAGTTCTAAGACACCTCATCACTTAACACTGCAAAATTTTAATCTTTAGGGTCGTCCAATCATTCTGTGTTCTAAAGAAGACACAGAAAGCTCAAAATTTGCCTACAAAACCATTGAGCTGCCTCATACAGTTGACTGCCTCCAAGGAGTCTTGAGTGTGATTCCTCTCCAGTTGCTTTCATTCCACCTGGCTGTTCTCAGAGGATATGATGTAAGTGCTTTCTATATTTAGGACTCCAGTTAGTGCAGTTTTGAACTTCCTCCTACCACTGTAAAGTGAGAGACCCAGTTCTATGGCATACCTAACAAAGAACTATGATAATAGTTAGTGGACCTTAATAGTACTGTGGTAGTAGAGGTGGCATTTCTGTGCCTGTTCTTCAGCTTTATATTTTTTAAATTGATAGCCTTCTGAAAAAATGATAAAGATGGTTTGATTAGTTAAGAGTACAGACAGGACTTTTTCAGAGAAATCAATCAAAATGTGATACTGCACTCTAACCTAAAATAGTTCAGTGCTTTGTACAGCTTAGTTTGTTGATGCTGGGTAGGTGTGTCAGTTCAGGAATGATGACTGCTTTGGAAAGGTACCTGCGTAAAACAAATATGCATTTGTTAGGAGGGTTTGGGAAGCAAGGGTGAATTCAACATTGAGTCATTATCTGCAGATCTATAGTCTCCCGTGTGTGTTAGTGTGTCTAGAATGAAGCAGAACTCATTAGGAAGTCTAAAAGAAGCACACTAAATGAACTGTCAAATGCAGAATGTCAGTGTTACTCTGTCAAATACTGAAAGTCTCTCTCTTTATTTCAGGTGGACTTTCCAAGAAACTTGGCCAAATCTGTTACTGTAGAATAATAGCCAAGACCAGCTGATGATTTTGTCACCAGACATCCAAGTTATACTTGTAGAAATGTATTGTTCTGAATTGATAGATATACATTTTCCTAGAGAAAATGACAGTGCTAAATGGAAGGTGTCCGGAGGATTTATTTTTGCAGCTTTTAAAGCTTCTGATGTGCCTTGTACCCCAGTGCTTTTGCTCATAGCAGGTATTCCTCTAAGTCCTGAAATTGCCAAAGAAAATTAAAATTGTTTACACATGATATACTGAATGAACTTTTCTACTGTGCAATATATATATACAGATCTCTTCAGAGTAACTGTGAACATTTTTTAGTGTACACTACTTAACTAGTTTTAAAGGTATAGTATTTATAACAATTGTATAGCTTTTTTTAAGTTATTTTTTTAGTACATGGCTTATCTGTAGCATTTTTAATGCTCAGAATGTAAATACTGAGCAAATTCACATATGTGTACAGTTTTTAGGTTTTTTTTCCTACTTGAGCCTCAAACTGGAAATGTGTGTTGTCCCTCTTCCACCTCACCTTGCCCTTCCTCTTTGCATCTGTGTTTTGCATTTAAGCAGTCATTTGCAAAGCTCTTCTGTGTCTGTAAATTCCTAACTATGTTTTAATTTTCTGCTTTTTTCAAGTAATTGTTTTAAAAGCCAGAGCAATGGTTTTGTTTTGTATGCTACCCCATCTCCTATTTACATAACATGTACCCTGCAACAAAATAAGGGAACGGGATATCTTTCAAGAGATATTTCTGTTTTGAAAAGTGTATAATGAGATGACCATGCAATTAAAAGAGTGTATAGATCTTGTTCTGTGGTTTGTTTTTTTTGGTGGGGTGTGTTCTGTTTTCTTTTGTATTGGTGGTGGTGTTTGTTTGTTTTTTGGTTTTTTTTGTGTGTTTTTTAAACTTGGTGACTCCCTATCTCAGACCTGAACACAGGTACAACACTGCAGTACTCTGATGCCAGTAGGAGAGAATCTTCTCCCCAGGTCTTGCCCAAATTCTGTTCCTGTGTCACTCACATCTCCCACACTGGCCCATCTTACTCTTCCTTATCTGACAACTGTTTTTCAAAGTAATGTGTCAGATTGTGGTAGCTTGCTCCTTATCACCATCTTTCTGAAGCACATGAGTACAGAATTGAATGTTGGTCGTTTGTTGTTTTGTTTTGCCAGGCACATACTGAATACAGTATGTGTGGGAAGAAGTTTCCTGCAGGTAAAATTGGAAGCTGTATCTCTATTTTCATATATGTTTCTTGTGGTTATAAAATTGCTTCCTTGTCAAAGAAAAAATATACTATATTAAATGCAAGTTTATGGCATTTAAGTTACACCTACTGAAATCTATCTAAAACCCCCTAACACCCTGTCCTGGGAAATATGAGAAAAGTAAATTCAAGCTAGGACTAAAGCCCTATTTTATTAACTTACATATTTACAAAAGCATGCTTTGCTAGCACTAGGAAGCATCTCTAAACCGCAAAGAAATAAGGTAGATAGATACACACAAAGTTCTCTGCTGATTTATTTTGAAACAGAAATTGTAGTATTTAATTTCTTTATTTTATTAACTAAATCCTTAACTTGTCAAAGATTCTCTATGATACTCCTCTGCAGGCTTGCTTCTAACTGGAGATGGTTGAATGCTTATGTAACTTAATAGTTTGAAAGTGGTACATTGGTAATATAAGGTGCTTACTGGAAACTGCTCTAGTACTTTCATAACTGCATAGAAGAAAATCATAGTGAAAAGCATAGTGATAATCTGACCTAGATGCCCACAATCTGTAATTTGGTATCCAACGTGTTTGGTAAGTGATGTAAAGACCCTTCTTACCCTCTGTCTAGATTTAGTTTTCTAAAAAGTGGAGCTATTAAAGGAAACTGATATCATCTAGTTTATATGATATGTAAAACTACTTTAAAAAATTCAGTGTATTTTCCTAAAATCATCTATGACAATCAAAATCACAAAAAACCAAGCTCTCCTTAGTCCGAGGAGAGGTGGGAAATACAGTGAGTTTATTTTTAGTCATCTCCTGTTTTAAAAAATAAGCGATCCTCATCTCAAGGCAGATGGTATGGCAATAAATAGAAGGTGTATGATTGGGAAGTGGGGTCAGAACTAGCTGGGCTACCCTGGGAAGGAATAAATCCCTTCCCCTCTGAACCACCCTTCATTGAAAAGCTGTTGGAACCCTCTGCTCAGGGCTATCTCAAACCCAATGAGTCAGGGCTTGCAGCTCCCTGACCTGGGACTGGGGACTCTTGTTAGTCATCCGCAAGCACGGATGTAAGGTAGCTGTGATGTGTTGTGGTGCTGTGACAGGCTGCCCATGTGTGATATCATTTTACTGTGGTGTTTTGAGGGCTTCCTCGCTGTAGGGGCTGTTTACCTCAGCGAGCACCTCTCTCTGCCTGCTGGAGCAGGGTGGCTGTAAGGATTGGTGCTACGGCAACTCATGACGGAGCGCTGCTGGGGGATGACATAACTGTGGTGACAGATTGACGTGAAATGATGACATCACACCAGGGAGGCAGGGGCTGCGCCCCGATTGGCCTGCACTTGAACGTCCCCACTGCAGTCCTTCACAGCCCTCCCTTATATAGCGGCTAGTAGGTCCCGCCTCTGGAGCGCGATTGGTTGAGTTTCGCCGGCAGGGGGCTGCGGTTGGGTTGAGCGGCTGTCTGTCAGTGGGCTCAGGCCTGGCGCGGCCTGTGCGGAGCACCGGGAGGCCATTGTGGCTGGGACAGCTCTGCGCGCCGGAGGAGGAGGAGGGGGCGNATGCGAAGGGAGCGCGGCCGGGGAAGGGGCTGTGCTCTCCGCCCCTCTCGGTACAATGAGGGTGAGCCTGAGTTTTCTGCGGAGCCGAAGCAGTTTCTCAGAAGAAGTTTCAGAAGAGGTGTGAGAAGTGCTCTTGCTCAGTTCGGGGGTTGTAACACAGTTTTTTAAGAGCGTAACTGGTTACAGGAGATGTGCTTTTAAACTTTTTCCCACTTTGCCCCAGTTTGCCCTGACTGGGGAGGCTGAGATACATTCAGCGTTTATCTGCAGTGCATGTTTAACAGCTGACTGATACTGTAACAGGTAGATGGTAAAATCTTTGGTCTGTAACAGTTTGGGCTGCTTAAAGAAAAAGGTTGACTTTTCAGAGAGCTGAACAGGGAGTACCTGTAAACGCTGCTGTGTCCAGTTGTCCTTACTCAGCTACTGCTTTTTTATGTTTATCTTTTGTAACAGATTGTTCAAAGGCTGTGAATAGAGGGAGAGGGGGTAAATCACTGTGAGTTTGTAGTTGGGCTCATACCTGTTGATAGATATATTGCTGTAAAGATTAAAAAAAGACCAAAACAGGGCTATTGAATAATAGTTTTTAAAAGGACACACGTGAATTTGAAGGCCATTTGCAAGGGTGAATAGAGAATGTGAGATTTTGTGCACACAATTTCCAGAGCTTTTCATAAATACATATGTGATCATTGTCTATTCATTCTGTCACCACTAGAAATTTAGCTCAAGGCTTAAAAATCAGGCTAAGTTACTTGATGTTCTAATGCTTCATTGTCAGTAATAACAGTTATGTAATGAAAACAACGCTGGGAATGTCTTCCCTGCTGCTATATAACCTGTTGGTTTCAGAAGCTTTTGAGTTGATATCTAGAGGACTTATCTTGTTAATAAGAAGTTTCCATTTTAATAAATGTCTTTTAGGGAAGTGACTGTTTAATGCAGGATGTATGCTATAGTGCAGTTGCTTTCAACTTCTAAAAATTTCTTGCTGGAATTCCCTATAACAACTGATAAGGCTAGAAGTTGCTAGTTTTTTTTGTGTTGGTTATTTTTCTAGTCTACAGGTTGAAACCCACTCCTGTAAGTTTCCCACATGTGATCAGCTTTGTGATTCTTAAATTTCCCCAGTTGTACAAAGAGATTATATTAAAAGAACAAGCAACACTCGTGCATCTTGTATGTGCTCTAAAATAGAAAAACATCTTGTTGTGATTCAGTAACATGCTATTTATCAGTAAGTAAAAGTATGTTTGCTGACTTTTTTGCTGTGACTTTTACATTTGCTGCTGGTCCTGTTTGGTACGGCTACAGCTGGGAAGCCATAAATGAAAAGTTCTATTTCAGAAATGGAAATAATGCCTGCTTCCAAAAAGATCTTGTATAGGAGAAGGGTGGAGTATGCTAGATGGGAGTGATGAAACAAACTGTTTCAGTTAGGAGAGTAGCATTTGAGGATTACAAAATTTAGTTGCCAGATATACTTTTCCCTTGAGCACTAGGAGATCTGTTTTTATGTGAGGGATCTTGACCCCAAAATAGTTTGTCTTCCCGAAGTCCTCTGAAGAGCTACCATCTCTAGACACCTAATTTTCATTAATGTGTAAGTCTGAAATAATGTGTGTCCAGATGCATCCAAGCAGCTTGCAGCCCAAGTGAAAATCAGGATTCAGCTTATGAACAGGCCAGAAACTTAGCATGGTGAATGGCAAAGAATGTCAGAATACATAAAACTTGCACATTGAGATGCCTGAATTCCCTCTTTGGGTTTCCTCTAAAGAGCTTATCGTGATCTCTAAATTATTTTTAAAAGATGTCTTTGTGAGGACAGAATTCCTTAATGGGAGGGTTTCTCTGCTTCAGAATGACTTCCTTTCCCCTACTACTTTCTCTCTATTCAAGAAAATTCGTTAACTTATGAAGAGGCACAGCTTAGTTCCTGTGTAACTAACAGGTCCTTAACTTGATACCCAGCTTTTGCAAAATCTATACTTTTTTGGTCTTGTTCTGTAAGGCCTTTTCAGAGATAGGATCTTGACCTTTCAGTTGTACTTTTCTTCCAGTGTATGAAGATTCACTGAAAATACCATGGTAGCTCAGAGACTGCTAATCAAAAAGCCCCAATATCCCAGAGTCCATTGCTTTGGAGGAATAAAACATTACAAACAAGAGCGGGATTTTTCTTGGGATGTAGTAGAAAAGCTTGAGAGCGCCTCTTGTGGCAGCATTTTGGTTTCCCATTAGTGTGAGCTGATTGTGGAACTGCATTTGATCACCACTAAAAATACCATTTCTAGGAGATGTAATTCTCTTTTCCCCCCCTACTACTGCTGTGACAGGGGCAGAAAGTTGGTAACTCGCATTTTCCCTTTGCTGAGCATTTCTTCTCTGCCTTTTGTTTGAAGTTTCTAAGAGGAAATAGAGGTAAATTTACTATCTAAATTGCTTAGAGATGACCGATTTTAATATTTGCTTTTAAAAATGCTGCTTAGATTTTGAGAAACTAGATGGTAAAAGGGACCCTAGACATTTCTTGAGAATCCGTTAAAGCTAACAATTACTGGTTGAGTTTCTAGCCAAGCTTTATGAGGACTTTTAGGTCTTCCACCTGTTTTACTTTCAGATTTCTTGGAGTTCATCTGTTGACTTTAGTGGAAAAGATGGTTATCCCTCCTGCATGCATCTAGGAAGGGAGAGGTCCAATTCTAATTCTAACTGAAAGCTATTCCCCTTCTAGGATGGGCTTCTGGCTTGCTCTTGAGGCTTTTCTGCTTTCTTTTGGCTCCCAGATGCTCCTTAGGCTGGCAGCGGGAGATGGACTAGCTCTCGTAGCGAAACCAGATGTACAGGCTGGTGGTGAGGACGGGTGCTCTGGGGGAAGGTGATCTGCTTTCATTTCCTGCTTCAAGGAAAACTTGTCTGTGCAGTTTACTCTGTGCTGTAATGATGCTATCTGTCATAGTGAATGTGAAATTAAAAATGGGAGAATTTGTTAGACACCTCTTCAGTAATTACAACGGTAAATTTCTTGTAAGGTTTGGGAGAGGGTGGAGGCCCAGGAAACTTGGAGGTCTGTGCTCTCTTCACTGGAGCACTTTAGAGCTAAAGAGATTTAGTCCATTATCTTGCTCTCTGATGTAATTACCTACCTCTAATTCATTCTTGACAGATGGATATAACTTCTCTGTTATGGCCTGAAAGTCTCTTACAAACAGTAACACAAAACTCTTGATTCTTGTAGGACTCTAAGTACCCTAAATGATGGCATAGGATGTTATGGAGTATTTATAATGGGAGGGAGACTGGGTTGTAATAAGTATGGGTTGGTCAAGAGTTGCCTAGTAGAGGTGAGGACACAAAGCCCTGGTTTAAATTTCCTAATGAACCAGCACAAAAGAGATGTTGTGGAAACTTCAGGAGCCTGGAGGATTTTGGAGGACAGTTGTTTTGTTCCAAATCTGTTTTGCAGTTGTAATGAAGTATTTTATTAAAACCTTATTTTCTTCTCTGTCAGTAGACTCCATGGTTTTTGTTTTTATCTTCCTGTTGCTTTTATCTGTGTTATCAGTGTTTGAAAGACATGATGTATGACTTTTTTTTCCTGTAATACAGAAATGAATACAGTCCTAGCACACAGTAATAACTCTTGTGTTAGGGAGAAGTCTTCAAGAAGTAGGGAGTTGTTGGAGTTGGGTGGTTCTGTTTGTTTTTACAGTTGTTTACTTAGCAGCTTTTTGTTTTAGGGATTGAATAGAAACATGCATTTACTTAAAGCTGTGAAGGCTGTAATTATTTGCTGTCAGTCTGCAAATATTTTTCATTAACAGTAGTAATACATAAAGCTGAAAGCTTATTAGTGCTATTGAAAAATTCTTATGTATTAAAATAGGTATAATATACTTTCCATCTTGTCTGCTTGAAATTAGAGATTAAACATTTGTTTTCTCTGTTTTTCTTTAAGATCTTGAAAACTTTACCAGGTCCTTGTGAAGAAAACTACATGACACTACACCATGAGTGACAGTAAATGTGATAGTCAGTTTTACAGTGTTCAAGTTGCAGATTCAACATTCACTGTACTAAAACGTTACCAGCAATTGAAGCCCATAGGATCAGGGGCACAGGGCATTGTTTGGTGAGTAATAAATATTTTGATATAAAAAGCTATAAATATAAAGCAAGCTTTGAATGTATTCCTGATAGAGGTTCCACAATGTAAAATACTGATGATAATTTCTGCCTCTTGCTACAGGGTTACGGACTAAATAGATTCTAAATCTCCTGCTTGCTATAGTTCATGTGCAAACCTATTTTTGTTTCATTTCAGGTTTAGGGGAAAGTTAATATTTGGATAACTGCATAAATTTAAATGGTCAACAAATCTCCTTCTCGTTAACCACTTTATTTCTGTTTCTAGTTCTCACATTCCCCATGTAGTTATGATGTTGCAGTGTAAGGTGTGACAGTGCGATGGTGAGCAATTCTGGGTTTTACTCGTTTCTTCATTATGGCCCCCTTTCTTCCCCCCCTTTTATTCCCAATCACTCCTGTCCATTTCTAGGAGCCATCAATGCAGTGCCTTGCCATTAACTGGCAGGATGAGGCAAATCAGTGTCATTGTCACTCCATGGATTAACCAGAAAGGGATGCTGTGTGAGGGGTTGGGCTGGCCGGCTCTTCCTTGGTGTGTCACCTCAGCTATGTGTCCAGCCTCCACTGGCCCAGGACGTGAGAGTCGTTAGTCTCATCCTGAACCTTAGTCTCTTGTATGGCACCACACCTCTGGGCCAGCTAAAGGTAAACACTTTCAAATGTTTTTTTTAGACTGCAGCAATCCATTCTACATGGCTTAGTGCCAGCCCATATTTTGTTGGGCAAAACTTACTTGGTAACAACAGATATATTTATTGATGTATTTTTTTAATTCCAGACACAGGGGAACAAGCAGATATGCTCAGGATCTCTCTAATATTAGATTTAATCACGGCACATGGTGGGCTGTTCATGCTTTAAATCCAGTCTGCAGTTTCTCTTTATCTATAAATTCTGCGGAATAAGTGTGGTGACTCATGTATTGTGAGCAACTCCTTATACAGCACCTGCCCGTGTCTTTTTGGCCTTTCCATAACTAATAAGTTATGCAGGTAGGAAAAGTGCATTTTTGTGGGGGCATGCCTTTATTTTTAACTTATTTAGATAGCCCTGTTACCCTGCTGATAGGTGAAAAATAAGCAAAATGAGAACATCATATTTCATTCTTCTTTAGTGGGTTGAGTGATGAATGGATAAGCATGCTAGATCTTGACTACAGGTTGGGTAAGATTTAGTCCAGTGGTAACATTTTTCAGATATTCTTAAAACTATGCTTGTTCTAGATGGCATGCAGGAATATAAGGTGGTTGTAAGCATTCCTCCTTTCGTTAGTGGTAGCTAATTTCTGAACTGTATGACTTTAATCATCTGCCTCAAAATTAGGTTAGAGTAGTGTTAAGACCAGCATTTTGGGAGGTAGAGGGAATGATCTGATTTATTGACTTGTTTTTAGAGTATTTGATTTATGAAACAGAGTAAAACACACATTGCTTAAGTTTTCATCTTCATGTGAAAGCTATGTCCAGGTTGAGGAATGTGTAAAATCTTAATGGCTCCTAAAATTCCTTATAGGACACAAAGGAAAGATACAAAATAAGAAGATGTACTACGACTCGGGTATAAGATTGAATACTGTCCTTTCAGTTTTGGTTGGAAAAATTAGCAGGTCATTAGTGTAACACCCAGATGAGATGATTTTGTTTGTTTGTTTGTTTTGGGTTTTTTGTTTGTTTTGTTTTGTTTAATCATCCAGTGTTTAACATAGAAATCAGGAAAAGTATTTCTGGAGTTTTGTGTGGGTCTTTTTGTTGGGTTTTTTTTTTTGGTCAGAAGTTTTTAGTACTGTGTGTCACTTAAGCTGTGAGAGGAGTTTTTGCTGTCGTGGTTTTTTTTTCTTTCCCAGAACATTAATGGGAAACTCCATTGGTATTGCTTGTGCTTAGTTTTTTCTTTGATATTAAAATATAGGAAAATAAGTTGTTTTTAAAATACATACTTGGGAAAAGCAATAGGTGAAGGCTTTAGGAAGATGAAAAAGGAACTCGGTTGTTATGAGGAGGGTGTTTCTATCTCAGACTGCAAACAGGCAAGGACAGAAACAGGACCTGCCTTCTGTATTTGAGATTAAAAGTATGCTTTTATATGTGACTTTCGTCACGTCTTTCTTCTTAAATGCTAATATATTTGAAGTATTTCAGTCTGTTTGGGACTGAAAAAATCACTTGCACAAAATCATTATTATTCTAAAATAATTTTTGTCTTCAGCTTCCTGACATCTTTCTTCTTTCCTTTCTTGACCCCGACTTCCTAAATTTTCTAGTGAATCTGATTTTTCTGTCCTAGCAAATTTGTTTAGTCCTTCAATGTAGCAATACCATGATGCTATAGCACAGCTTTGACTTTGTTGAAAACTTTTCTTAGAAACAGTTGGAATAAGTTTATTACTATCTCTAAAACTATCAAAAGTGCAGTGAAGGACCTGTTACAATTTATTGTGACTAAGTTGGAACTGCTGTTACATGATGGGGTAGACATTGAGATTCTTCCATGTTACCATGTTAAATGCTGAAATCATTTGTAGATGGTTTGTTAGTCACCAATGTTGTAATTAAGTAGACTCTGGCAAATATGCTTTTCTAAAATCTGTGCCTGAAACAGGTGCCATGATGAAGTCTCTTGCATTCAAATGATCATGGATGGGGGAAGACATTTAACGCTAATTACATTTGTGATTTTGTTTGCTTATGTAGAATTAAATGATATTTAGAAGTGTGGTCTTGGTGGTAGAGATAATCTGTCGTTATTTGGGGTTTTTTTTGGTAAATTAAATTAATACATGCTCACAGATTTTTATGATTTCTTTTTCTTCTGTCAGTCTGCTTTTAATTCTTCCCCTCAGACTGTGTAGGTATCAGACAGTTAATTTTTTTCTTGTTTTCTGTTTGTTTTATGGAGCTCCAATATCAGATGAGTAATGAGCAAAATAAGATGTTGAGGTGGAGTTCTTCATATTTGCCCAAACTGAGCCTCAGTACATACCTGATTTGTCAGATCCCAAAGGGACACTTCCCCTAAAACTGCTCCTTTGTCTAATGCTGAACTGGGTTGACTTAAAAAAATAATTAATGCAGACCCTGTTTGGTTTTTTTTTTCATATTCATTCCCAGGTATAAAGTCATTAACTTATATGAAGCCTTATAGGTGAAGTCAATGTTGAAACATCAGTGCTTTCATATTTGGGAGGAAGAAGATTTTTCCAGTTGTCTGTCCAATTGTCTTCTGCCCCATTTTGAATTTTAACATGGACATAAAGGCTTTAAATCTGTATCATTGAATAGTGACTTGGGTATTTCACAGAACTAAGCTGAAATAAATGCTAGCAAGCATTTAGTGTAAGTGGCCCATTGATTCAAATTTGGGACATGCCTTTGAGAAAACATATCTCATGGGTGAGCCCTACTTCGTGGTGGTACTGCTTTTTCCAGTAGGGAAAGCAGTGACTGATACTGGTAAACTTCATATAATTTCAGTGTTGTCATCACAGGAGAGCTGTACTTTTTGTAAGAGTACTAAAATGTGATGGTCCTTTTCAGTCTGGTATTGTACATATCTGGATGAGACAGGGAGGGATGTTGCAAAGAGCGTAAATATGCTTGGAAAATATATCCAAGTGAGAATTCTTTCATGGAATGTACTGGGCTGGAAAGGACCTCTGAAGGTCATCTAGTTCAACCTCCGTGCAGTAAGCAGGGACATCTCCAGCTATCTCAGGCTGCTCAGAGCCTCATCAAGCCTGTGAAAGTACTATTAAGTGGAAATAGAGTAAGGAGGGAATCCTTATTTAAAACTGGAACTCTGTTTAAAGGTTGGAAGTCCTGAATAGTCTGTGGTATGAATTCACATGTATTTTGCTAACTAGTCTGTTAATAATGAAGAATATTCCCACTTTAGTCTTGTTCCACGTATGAAGATAATTTAGCTTTAGCTTCTTACAGCTATTAAAGCAAGTTTACACCTTGACCTCAAACTGCAGAGAGGAGGAGCAGGCAGAACTGAAAAATAAAATTTAAGTTCATGTTCACTTCTAAACTCTTGTATCACTCGATGCAATCTGAGTTTTTTGTATTTGTATTTTTGTAATTCTTTGGATATATTTTTCTCCCCCCCCCCCCC
>VWZY01012547.1:653244-777897 GCA_013399075.1 Chloroceryle aenea
CTGCCCCCAAATTTTCTGCTAGGCAATAAAATTGTTCATAATTGTAAATGATCCACAAACAGGAGAGTATTGATGCCTGCAGAACGACTCGTAGAGAGATGGTTATTACTCTTTTTAGCAAAGAGAAATTTCTACTGCAAATCCTAAATGATTTTTAGTCAGCAACAGTGTCCAAAAAAAGTACTCCAAATATACAGATTAAGTAACTGCAATGCTTCTTGATGCCAAATGAGCTTAAAATATTTTTAGGTCTTGGAATTTTGATTGTGAGTCTTGAGTCAGCAGATTCAGTCTTAAGGCAGAAAGAAGGGTAGGAAGACTTCTGATGAGTGTCAGTGGCTTCTGTTTAACCTGTTCATATTTATTAAAGGATGTGTAGATTTTAAAGGACGTTTGTTTCCTAAATGAAAATTAGATGAAGTTGGCATAAACAGCATACTGAATATGTTTTGTCTCAAATTGTGATTTTTTTTTTTTTTTTAAATTTTTTTTTAATTCCCCCCCACACTCCCATTTCCCTTTTGCCGCCTCCTCTCCCTCAAACAGACTTCAGCTTAAGTTGTTTGTCTTTGCAAACTTCTAGTGCTGCGTTTGATACAGTCCTTGGAATAAATGTTGCTGTAAAGAAGCTGAGTCGTCCTTTTCAGAATCAAACCCACGCCAAAAGGGCTTACAGAGAGCTTGTTCTTTTAAAATGCGTCAATCACAAAAATGTAAGTTTGGCATTATATTTCTCTCCCTTATTACTGTGAATTTAAAAAAAAGCTGAGAATTTGCTCTCTTACTTGCTGTTTGTAACCAAAATAATGGAAAAATAGTGAGAGAAAACTGGAAAGATTTGCTGTGGGTAATGCAGTTCTCCACAGCGTATACCGAAGTTCTTGGGTGGGCTGTCTGGAGTATGGAGTGCCAAGAGGAGGAGGTTTTTGCTGCACTGTTGGTATAGGTTTAGGTATAGGTTTACCATCAGTGTCAGCTTTACAGAGCTGGCCTTGCTGTGTTGCATTTGCCCTTTTAAGTCATATTGCAGCAAAGCCTGTTTGGCATTGAATTTGTGGGTTTGGCTCTTGTAACTGCACGGTAGTTAAATCTTCTGAGCTTAGAAAAGATTTTTATCAAATACAGTGCTGGGGGCTGCAGGGGTGCAGCACTGTCTAATAATTTGTTGGTAAACAGAAATTAAATACTATGGACAATACATATGTATTTTAAAGTCTTTGAACCTTCTAAAATAAGCTTTAATGTCAATACTTCAGTGTTCAAGTACAAGAATATAAGGTTTATGAGACACATGTTCTGATACTAGCATGAACTAGAAACTGCTGATCACTGAAGTTGTGCAGTCAGGTCTCAAACTTCTTGGAGTCAATACTTTTAAGACTGATTTTTAAGCTTTTGGTGAAGTCCAGGAGTAGCAGAATAAAAACAAGGTGGTTAATAAGGATGGTAGTACAATCATTCTAGCTGTTTTTCTGGAAATAGTAAAACAATCTAAGCTTAATGGGATGGTGTGGGGGACCTGTGTATATGTGGTGTTGGACAGCCTTGGTTAAAATTCCTTGCAGAATATGTAGTTTAAAATAAGAGATTTTTACTTTGGGGGGAAAAAGTGGGATATATTTCAAGCACTGGGGAGCTAGATAGAAGGTATCATATAACTTTAAAAAGAAAGACATGGTTTATGCCCTGTCTTAGTTCCTCTGGCATACATACTGCAGTTTTCAGCTACTTCTGAATTGGCAGTTTTTCAGCATGTATGAATTAAGTGAAGGCAAGTTACATTCAAATTGTGTATAGTAACAGTATGCATTTGATACCTGGGTAGTAACTTCTGAAATAGTGGGGTTTTATGTAAACTAAATGGAGGTTTCTTCTAATGTTTGTTTTTATTTTCTAGATAATTAGTTTATTAAATGTATTTACACCACAGAAATCACTAGAAGAATTTCAGGATGTGTAAGTACTAGATTTTTGTTTAAATTTTCCTGACAAATACTGGCCTAAGCCTTAGAGCTATATTTCCAGTGTCCTACAGACTTCACACTTTGAAAACAGAGGTTTGCTAAAAGCTGGATTTAGCTTGTAATTACTCTTTATTTCTAGTTTCTTTAAGACCAAGAAAGTAGTTTCAGTACATGCGTAAAGGTGAAGTGGGAATTAAAAAAAGGCCATTTACCTCTCACTTACCTGTCTGCCATACTTTGCTGATTGCATTTGGTTTGTGTGCATTGTCCTTTAGCTAAATAGGTCACCTTGGGGTAATAACTTGGTCTGCATAACTTGCTATCATTTTTTTGCCATACCAGTCATATCGGCAGAACAGTCTTTTTGGCCTCAATTAAAAGCTGAATATATATATATATACAGACACACACACTTTTTTTTTTTAATGCAAGCTATGTCAGTTGATCTAGAAAGGATTCATGGTGATTTAATTGGTGGGGTATTCATAGGTTCCAGTGAATATGCTGTTGTGGTTTGTGAATGGGCTTCTTGGGTAAACGAGGGACTGTGTATGGCTGAAGCGGGTAAGCAGATGATATTTTAATTTGAAAATGAATCATTCCTCCTTAGTTTATACTGTGCTTTTCTTCTTTTATTTTTTGTAATTAAAATACAGTGGAAAAAAAGCTTTTTTTTTTTTGTAATATCTGCAGTTTCTGCATCATCTTCAGTTAGTCTTAGTTTTTCATGCTGCATAAACTCAGAATTTATTCTTATTACTGTTTATAAAGCTAGTGGAACTCTGATCTCTTGTGATGGACTATTGAACACTTAATTTTTAACAGTAAGACTAATCGAATAGATAATTTAATTTTGAAACTGTAGTCATGCATGGTTTTTTTTAATCATAAGCTTTTTGACACTTATGTTAGCAAAGTAGTTGACTTTTATCAACATCTCTCATGCTAAGCTTAAACCTGATATGAAAAGACTCCATTTTTTAAATGTTTTCTTTCTTGTGCTTTAGATACTTGGTTATGGAGCTGATGGATGCAAATTTGTGCCAGGTTATTCACATGGAACTGGATCATGAAAGAATGTCTTACCTTCTTTACCAAATGCTATGTGGTATCAAACACCTCCACTCAGCTGGTATCATCCACAGAGTAGGTAGTATTAGATCATTACCAATACTCTTTATGAACACATGTTCTTAGGAAATAGGGTTGCTATTTCTTAAGTTTATATTTATTTCATTCGTAAGAATATGATTAAAACTGATGATTGTTTCTAGTTCAAAGATAAAATCTATTGTAAATAGATTTTAATTCAGATCTGGGATTCAACTCTGTGGATTCAACTAATACTGAACTGATTAAAAGATAAACCATGAGTATCTGTGGACCTTTCAAATTATTAGAGGCAGCATCTTTAAACTGTAGTATCTACTACCTCTTAAATACCCCTATTGTTGGAGATACTCAAAAGCCATCTGGACATGGTCCTGGGCAGCTGTAGGTGGCCCTTCTTGAGCAGACAGGTTAGACCAGATGACATCCAGAAGTACCTTCCAACCTCAGCCAATCTGTGATTCTGAAAAGCAGTTTGTAAATGGTCAGAATTTCTATGTCCTGTGCAGACTTCCTTCCTACCCCCTTCTCTCCCATTTATTTCACAATTAGTCTGTTTGATGGTTCTGCTTGTTTCCTCTTCCTTTTCTTCCCCTACTTCTCGGACACAGTTGCCCTTTAAATTCCTTTTTTTTTTCTTGGTGGCTGAAAATTCTATACAGTTCTAGTTTTATGTGCTTGTATTCTTAATGCTCAATCCATAAACCTAATTGAGAAGCTGTATAAATTACAAGAGATCTAATACCTTACTTGGCTGAAAAAAAATTACTGTGAAAATTCTTCAGTATTAGCAAGGAAGATTATATATATTCAGATTAAGTGTGTATTCAGATAGTCTTGGTACTGGGCTTTCCTGAAATTACAAACTAAGGTGTGTAAGAGACTGAATTAGGTAAAGTCTGGAATTCCAGCTGAACTCCACCTGACATGTTGACTGTGATTTGGAGTTAAACGGGAGGCATAATATTTGCTGAGAAATTTGAGGTCATAGGAGCTAACAGAGTGATCAGCAAAACTGGTACCAGTTGAAAAAGAAAATGACCAATGAGAGGAACCACAGTGTGAATAGCTAAACAGAGGTGAGAAGTTCATTTGAATGGTGAGGCTAAAGTGGTGAGCATTAAGTTGGGTTAGTTTGGGACCAAAATAAAGTGAGCAGAAACTCTTGATTAGACTGAGAGATCTGGTTTTGAAAAGAGCTAGGCTGGGGAAGGAAGAGAGCTGGGATATTCAGATGGAATGGAATATTAGGAATTACATCTATAAGTTACTCAGTCTATGACCAAAAAGTAAATTCAGTAGCATTCTGAAGATGATCTCATACCTTCCTGAAACATGGAAACCCAGCTGAACTATTTGCATGTCTCCATCTCCTTTAAGAAAAGGAAGTTCTATACCTGAAGACATGGTTCATGTGGTCAAAACTAAGCCAAGCATTTGAGCAGACTTAAACATATGTCTGTAATTTGGCTACTTCTGATACTTTGTGAATAAAATCAAATTGTACTAGTTTACCCTATCTGTATATTCCTTTGAGTGCAGTAATGACTGTTCCCAGTGGCATATCTCCTATTTTTTCTCCTCACTCATTGAGGAACTCACATCCTCATTCTGTGAAATTTGGTTTATCTGCTATTAAAAAACACAGTTAATTCTTTGTGTGTTGGGATACTCCTTTTTTACAGATACTTGACTACTTCATGATATTGCCTTTAGGATCTGTGCCTGTCATTTAGGATCTGTACTGTTACTTTTAATGATAGTATTTGGAACACAGTCTCCTTTGACATGCAACTATACACACCCAAGATAAGGCCATTTAATGTGGACAAGCAGATAAATATATACATTATGCATCTATAGAGACCATTATGTAACTGATTATACTGTCAGTACACAAATGGGTAAAGGAAGACTCTGCGGAAGACTTTGATTCTGGTTTTCCCTGATTTTTTTTGAGTACTTGGCTGTGTAGCATTTAACTTGTCGCTAGTCTACGTATAAATGAGTAGATACATCAGCACAGGAATATGCAGATGATACTGAAGTGAATTGGTGGCATAGATTGACTCTGGAGGGGGTGGTGTGTATTATTCTTTATGTTGATTCTTCATTAATGTCTTGTTAGGATTTGAAACCCAGCAACATAGTAGTAAAATCAGATTGTACACTCAAGATCCTTGATTTTGGACTGGCAAGAACAGCATGCACTAACTTTATGATGACTCCATATGTAGTAACAAGGTATTACAGAGCACCAGAGGTTATCCTTGGAATGGGATATAAAGAGAATGGTAAGTTGCTGGAGTAATGCTTTAAATCTTTTGTCTAAAGCATATCTGTCTCAGAATTTAACAGCTTTAAAAGTGAGAGGGAAGGCTGGATTCTCCCTGCCATGTCTGTTATTAAAGTGTTTTATTAACAACAATTACAGTAATAATGTCAAAGAATATTTTCTTCTCTGTGTGACTACCTCCATTTAATATACGCTGCACCCTCTCCTTTGCTATTTATACCTTATCATATGTTGTCCTGTTGTCTTGTTGCCACTTTTTTTTGTTCTACAAAAAACTGTTCAGACACTTATGCTGGATGATATTAAAAAAAAAATATATATATAAACAATAAGCCCTTTTATCAATGTGATTTTCTTCTAAAGCATCTTCATTTGACTGTGTCCCCTTTTGCATCTGTGATTATTAAAATCCATTTCAGATATGTGTCATAAACTATGACTTACACTCTCTTAAATCTGCATAGCACTCAAAGGGGCTGAGTGTTACATTATTAAAAAACACAACTATAATATATTGAACTTTCAGCCAAGAAAATTGCTGGCAAGTAAATTGTCCTTGACTTGTTTTATTGGGAGTTTTACCTGCTGATTTTTACTAGCTATGCAGTAATCTGCTGCCTCCTTTGGACTTCGATGCTACTATCTCTTTTTGCTTTATCATTGGGGCTTGGGGTTTCCATGCTTTTTGTCTATGTGTAACTTTGGCTGTGTAAAACAAGGGGCTTGTAGGACCTTACTGGGCCAGCGATAATGGGGGTGAAAAAAACCAAACCAACCAAACAAAAAAACAAAACCTTCATTAATGTGCAAGGCAGCTTGTTGTACATCAGGTGTGGATCTGAATCAGAAATTTAGTTAGAGGCTCTTCTGGTTGGGACAAAACCCCAACGTATCTGCAGGACTGTAGAAATACAGTGTGAGCTTACAAATAAACAATTATGGTATTTAAAAAACCCTCTTTAATCTTTCATCCTTGTTGCACCTATCATATGATAGTGGATATCTGGTCTGTTGGGTGCATTATGGCAGAAATGGTCCTCCATAAAGTCCTGTTCCCAGGAAGAGATTGTATCCTTCTTTACGGTTTCAGAAATGTAAAATCATTATATTTCACAAAAGCTAAGAAGAAAATTTGAGATCTTGTCAGTTGGTGTTGATATGATTGAAAATTTATGTTAGCAGTTCGGTTTTCCACATTGTTGTGTTTTATTGTAGATGCTAGATGGTTTTGTTTGTTTTCCTCACTTTTGTTCATGATACTTCATAATTTGATCATTTCATTTTTACTTTCAGTTGATATCTGGTCAGTTGGGTGCATCATGGGAGAATTGGTGAAAGGTTGTGTGATATTCCAAGGCACTGATCGTATCCTTCCCTAGTCATCCTTGAATCCCATTCTACTTCCAACAGAACCACAATTATTTTGATTTGTATAAGTATAAAAGCATAAACAATATTTTCAATAATATGTTTTAATGGATCTACTGTACTATTTGAAATTAGTGTCATTAACCAAATTGTTGAGCTTTCCACTTTCCATTTTATTTTCTCAGTAGACTATATTTAATGTAATTTGTACTGCCTGAACCCATTACATTCATATTGAGAGCTTCAGGTCTTATAGGTTAAAAAAGGTTACTCTTAGGTTTAAAAAATAAATAGCAGTAAGTCTATATTCTTACTCTTGTTCTTTGTAGAAGAGTGTTACAAGCAAAAGCCTACAGAGTTACTTTTTACAATGCATGGATTTTGCTTACTATTTATTTGAACAGTAGACTCATTGTATTTTTGAGTTCCAATCAGATATTTTTCTTGCTTATTAGCACTTGCTGTGCAACAGTGTCCTAACTGCAAGCACAATGCATGAGAAATCTTTTTTTTATTACTATTATTTAATATAAAAAGTTGTTTTCATTCTATGAAAATTTTATTTTAGGATTACTTCTTGTATAAAATTGTTATTCTGCCATTTCTTTATCCAATATTTTTGTCTTCATGAAATTCTACTTTACTTTCTTCTATAATAGTATTTGTAGGAAATTTTACTTTATTAAAAACAAACAAAACCTTTGAATACATGTTTTCATGCCGTAGAGATTGGAATTCTCAATGATACACATCTGGATCACAAAGAAGTCTCACCCTGTATTAAGTGAACAGAAGTGATCGTTTATTAAAGTACTTGTTCTTTCAAGATTTTGATATATTTCAAAATATTTTTGATATATTTTCAAATATTTTTCAAATTATTTTTGCTTGTCAGTAAAGAAAGTTGAGTCCACCACTAGAAATATCAAGTACATGCTCACAGATGCCTATATATCTTAGAGAGGAGGACTTTGAATTGTTATGGTAAATTTCATGACACTAATCTTCAGCAGTTGATCATGCATTATTTAGTAATATGAGTAATTGTTAAATAAGTCTTTTTGTTTTCCACCTTTCTTCCTTTTTATACTTATTGTTTTACCTTTTGAAGCCTTCAGACCAACCTAACACAATTCTTCATGTATGTTGTGTGTTTCACCTGCATGTTAGCATGGGCTGTTTTCATTTACTCATGAATAAATGAAGGAAATTTTGTCCATACTTGTTGAATATGCTCATTATAATTTGTGGTCTTCTAGGGGTTGCTGAAGCTCCACCAGTCTGTTTCAAGGAGTCTCTGCTGTCTTACTGAAGTGCATAGCTGTGATTACAGGAGTTTTTACTTCTTTTAAAACTTTCAGTTCTCTTTGATGTGAAATACTGATAATGTTGAAATTTCTCCTGAGCAATAACTGCTTCAGTCAGGTTGTCACTTTCGTTTACCTTTGGCTGCAGGATTGTTTTGACAGTGTGGTTTATGGGTGATACTGGTGTGCATAGCCTTTTTCTTTGGTTTCATATTTGGGGTTTGGAGCAGGGTACCAAATCCAGCATGTTGCCTTATGATGTACCCTTGACTATTTTCAGAAAAAAACCCTCTTAGACTTAGTAGGTTGTATTTTCCCGTGTGGTTGATGGGAATTGCTGGGGCACCTGCAGCAGTGCTCTGGGTAGAATGAAACGCTCTTGTTTTGCCAGGGTGATGGATGCACTGATCCTGCTCCTGACTGGTGCTGTGGAGGCTGGAGTTACTGGCAGTTTCTGTTTCACTGGAAGTGAGAAACGTGGAAAAAACAGGCAATGTAGATACTTGAGTTGAAATAATGGAAAGATCTTGTAGCACCAGGGTGGTTTTTAATGCTCTTTCAGCCCACATGGTAAAGGAAACAAATTGCCTGGCTGCAGAAAGCATGAGGGGGTTTTTGTGCATTCTTGGGAAAAGTCATGCTTTGTTGTGATTGTAATAAGGACTTTATTTTCAAACTCCCCTTTTGGAGTTGCAAAAAGATATACTTGACGTGGGCTGAACTTCTGGTTACTTTTGACCCTGAGGTTGCAAGAGCAGGGTAGGTTTATCAGCAAGTCAGAGTTACATGCCACGCCCTGTGTGCTTTACATTGAAATAAAGGGTTTCTCCAGTTTTGCTTCTGAGAAGGGGCTTCGTAGCTTATTTGAAGTCCAGCCCTATATTGGTTTGTTTTGTGGGTTGTTTTTGGGTTTTTGTTTGTTTGGTTTTTGTTTGGTGTTTTGGTTTTTTTTTTCAATTGGTGTGTGTAAAGCACTCTGTAGCAGTCCAGCTGAGACATTGGTGGTTTTCTGGTTTTTATTAGCAAAGTGGGATAGGTCATTAAGATTTTCTGCCCTCCTCCAAGTGCTCTGAGATCACAATAGACTGGACTCTAATTAGCTGACTAACTGGACTGCTGTTACTAAAAGAAAAAGCATCTTGAATCTAGACTGGTGGAGATCTTGCAGAAATCAGTCTTAGCTAGGAACAAAATTTCCTGGTGTATTTTAAAATTTTCTTTCTACATGCTTTGTTTCAGCATGAGAATTAACAATATTGATGACTTAATTTTTATTTTAATAGTAGTTTTTCCATTGGAATGTATTCAAAAGGCAAATAAAATTTTCAATCTTTGTATCAGAAGTCTTAGCATGAAGCAGTGATTTTACATATATTTCTAGCTGTATTCATGACACACTAACTGAATAAAAGCACCTCAGTGTTTTTTAAATACATCTTAATTCAAAGTGAAGCAAATTTGTTGTTTTATTACAAAATCTGTCTATTTGATAGGATAGGTTGAAGTGTTAGATCATGAATTTAGCTGTGAATGTTTGCAGAGTTGTTGGTTAGACTCTTCTCTAATGGCACGTTTGTTTTAGCAGGAAAAAATGTTAAAGCATAACTCTGAGTAAATTTAAATATCAGGAATACTAATGCAGTGTCTTCTTAGTGTGATAAATAAGCTGTGTTATTCCAGCTAGGCTTGTTCAGAGCAGACACTGGTATCTCTAGAACAAGTGTTACCATGTCTAGGGGAAGTACCTTCATTTCAAAGTGGGAGAAGGTGCAGTCCAGAAGAAACACAAGGCAGTTTCAGCTTGAGGCTCATAAATGCAATTCCTATAAAATATTTAAGAACAGAGTAGTCTTTGAGCTAATACATGGTTATACACTTAAGTGAAAGAACCTGCTAAAATGTACAGGAATCTAGATTTCCTGTTCAGAACACCTTTGAACCTTATCTGAAGATAAAAAGACAACAAAAAGTAAATCTCAACAAGTCATGAAAACCAACCCCCACCAAATGCTACAACCCACAGCCTAATTTCCATAGGAGAGAGACATCAAATTCTTTACCTTGAATAGGATGTATTTTTGCTTTAGGATTTTTATGTATTTTTCCGACCTTTAAGAGTCTTCAGTATTGATCCTATTACATTGTACATCAGAAGATTCAACAATAGCCTTTCTTTTCTCTCCTTACAGTTGTTTTCCTATGGATACAGTTGCTATATAAAGCTTCTTTTGGATTCTGAAAAACCACTGGTTTCAATACTAGCCAAAAGAAAATAATTAGCAGAAGATACTTAAGTACAATGCATTACACAGTACTCCCAGCCTGTCCTTAAGATTGCAGAGTCTGAATTTTACTTTTATGTCAGTCTAGCTTTTTGCATGGCAGCTCAAGTACTGTTGATGCTAGAGTGAAGTTTGTATTTGTGTCCTTTGTTCAAGTTTCCATTAACTTTTCCGATTTCTGTAAGTGATATTTTAGTATAGTACAGACTTCAAGTTCTTCAGCTGATTTTCCTAAAGTTATGGTGCAGATATTGATCAATGGAATAAAGTTATTGAACAATTAGGAACACCATCAGCAGACTTCATGAAGAAACTACAGCCTACAGTGAGGAATTATGTAGAAAACAGGCCAAAATATCCAGGTATTAAATTTGAAGAGCTCTTCCCAGACTGGATATTTCCATCAGAATCTGATCGTGACAAGTTAAAAAGTAAGGCTATTTTTTATTTTTAAGGATGTTAATTTAAAATGTCTGCAGTACACTTAGTTGAAAAATGAAATGTCTGTAGCAATAGATGTCAACATTAGAAGCTGCCTACCTCCTGTTTCTTTTATTTATAACATGTCCTTAAATCTTAATAGCAGTCAGTAAATATGGAATTATTTCCCTGTCCCAGTATTTTGTTTAATTATCTTAGTTCTAATCCATTGAATAATGTCTGTCACTTAAATGTTCTCTGAAAGTAATACTTGTTATGGAAGTTATTTGTAATAATCTTTTCTGGTTGAGGTATTCAGGTAATTAATTTTGGCTATACGTTGACTTTAGATAATTACTGATAAAATATAAAACCCACCTTACTGTATTCTCTAGTTTGTCGAAGAATTTTTTAATATAAAAAATAACCTGTAATAGTCTACTTTATTATTACAATGATCATTCAGACAAAAAAGGTTAGTGAAGTGCCACTGCAATAATGGGTACACAGTTATCATGCAGTAACACCTTTAAAAAAAGCCCAAATTTGATATTACAGGAATTGGATCACTGCTGTACCAAGATGTATTTTTAAAAGTTTATTAAAAATGTTTAGTGGGGTTTATGTTCAGTAGTTAGTGCCAAGTAAACTGTGACCTATGTAATAGCAGAACTGTGCAAAATTGAGGTTGGCTTGTGTCAGCTGCAGGGTTTATTTTGGATAACAGAAAAATAATATTTACACTAAAGGAGTGGGACCTCATTTAAAAAAAAATGTAGCTGTATGGGAAAGTTTGGATTTGTGGGCCTATTTTCACAGTAAATCTGTTACAGTGTATGTCTTATGTTCCCAGTGTTCATTTTCTGTGTCAGATGTTAAACTCTACAGCTCTTTTATATGTATGTTCTTTTCATTTTTACTTTCTAGCCAGCCAAGCTAGAGATTTATTATCAAAAATGCTTGTCGTAGATCCAGACAAGAGAATTTCTGTAGATGAAGCCTTACGTCACCCTTATATTACTGTCTGGTATGATCCAGCTGAAGCAGAAGCTGTAAGTTTGCATTTCATACGAATCTTAAGGTATCAGTTTAAAACTAAAGGTATTCTTCAAAGTTATTAGTCAGTAGCATGCATGATTTGAGTGCGTTCTGGGGCTAGCAAAAGTCACACACAAAGCTCTCAGTTCAACATCAGGAAGAAGATCAACTCTACTCCAGCAGCTGTTCTTCAAGTGATATGATTTTGAGAGTTGTTGATAGGTGCCTCTTGTGTGAAGTAAAATGAACTATGTGGTGGTAATCTCAGGCTTCTGCAAAAGGAGGCTTTCTCTGAGACCCCATGAAGTCTTATGATGAATTTAAGTTTAAAAACATCTACTAAAGAGACTTTCAATGCGAGGCAGGCCTTAAAAGCAAATTCTGGCATTGTAAAATGCATGTGTCTTTGAGACATAAGGAGTAGATTGTCAAAGATAAAGGCAACAATGCTAAAAAAGTTTACATTTTTAGGTTTTTTGATTAAGATTGATTGTGTTAACTTGATGTAGTAGATACATTATACAGTTTCCTTTCTTTGTAGCCTCCACCTCAAATCTATGATGCACAGTTGGAAGAAAGAGAACATGCAATTGAAGAATGGAAAGGTAAAAAGTGAGCATGACAATTATTTTAATAACTTGTATCATTAATGCATGGCTCGCTGTATGTGTGTGCTGGATCGTGTAACTGACTGGAGCTTGCTGTTCCAATTATGCAGTACTGCTTGTGGCAAAACAGGGAAAATTCAGTAATGGAAAATGTTCTGTTTGAAGTGAGGATACATATACCCACATGCATGTATGTACATATACAGAATTCTCTAATCATTGAAATAGAAATAAATAAAAAAATACCTAGACAGCTGTACTTCCAGACTGACCCTTAGCCATGTTATTGTACTTTTACCCTATGTAAGTTATGTAAATTACATACAAATCCTCTGTCATCTTACAGTGTTTTTTCCTTTCTCTTCTCTTATTCCTCCCACCCTTCTTTCATAAGAATTAATATACAAAGAAGTAATGGATTGGGAAGAAAGGAGCAAGAATGGTGTGGTAAAAGATCAGCCCTCAGGTTAGTCATTGTTTCAGTAGTTCTCCTGTAACTGTGATACATAGTGCTGCTCTGTTGTGCTACTGAATGAAGAAATCCTGCTTAAAAAAACAGGTAGGCAAAATTTGTGTTGTTCAAGACTCTTGAATCTGCCTTTGGAGATCCATGTGCAGTAGTTTTTCATTGTTGTGAAGTAAGTTGTAGATAAACTTAAGTAGTCTTGTGTGTTCAACACCCTTAGCTGCCCCCTCTTCAGAGGGCTCAGTCATCAGATGAAATAATCAGTACTGGTTTCCATTACCTGGTTTGTAGGGTTTTTTTATGCTGAATGGTTATTCTGTGGTTCTGCAGGAATGAGTCCCGTTCACACAGGGCTAACGATCATTAGGGCTCTGTTTTAAAACAGTTAAGTTTTAAAACAATAGTGCTAAGTATTTATGTCCATGATTGAATCCTTGATTGCTCTTCTTGGTTCAGTAATTAGAATTTTGTGGTGTCTTTTATTAACTACATTTATTAGATTTCGGGTCACTATTCCCATTATATGTTGCCTTTTCTTTGTTGTCTGTGGTGCTTTTTTTTCCCTTCCTCCCTAAAGAGGAAGAAAAATTAAAATCTCCTCTTCTTAATGTTCACCTCCCATTTTGAGTGCTAGGGAACCTAGTGCTTGCTTTTTTACTGTTTATTATTTGCCTTATTTTCTAAGGGTTTCTGTGGGGAAGGTGATGCTCAGAGCCTAGAAGTGTGGTTATTTCTACTTGCAGTATTGTCTTGCCTCAGATTTTATTATGTTTGGTTTACTTAGCACAGATGCAGCAGTGAATAGCAGCACCAGTCCTTCCCAGTCATCATCTATCAATGACATTTCATCCATGTCAACAGAGCAAACATTGGCCTCAGATACAGACAGCAGCCTCGATGCCTTGACAGGACCCCTTGAAGGATGTCGATGAACAGCCAGAGTTGCAGACTTGACTTTGGAAAAGAACTCTTGCTTCCATTGGGCCTGAATTGCTTGTAAGTTAATGGAACCAAGTAGAAAAACTCCATGTTCTGCATGTTCTGCTAAAGTAATGCCTGCTTTTTTACTCAGTTGTTACAAAATTGCCTGCTTAATGTTGTAGAATGAAAGCAAATCAATGTAAATTTAGACACTATTGTAGGCTTTTCTTTGTTTCAGCCTATTTCAGGTGAGCAGTTATAATAGACTTTTAGCCAATGACTCCTTTTAAGTGGGTTCATGGATTTTCAGTCCCAACTGGCAGGCTTCTGTGACACAATGGTTGTTTACATTTTAGTACAGTATTGCTCATGAATAGGTTTTTTGAATGTATTGTCTCTATGAAGTTAGTTTAACGTGTGACTGTTAGTAAGGGCAGTTATTCTTTGACATAGCACTTTTTTTATTGAGCCCTTCCTATCTTCACTTCCCAACAATCATCTATCCTCTTGTAGAAGAGAGATACGTGAAGTTTAAAGAATATAGCCATTACTTTGTGTTTCACCTACGATTATCTGTGTCTGACTTTTTCAATTTATTTTTTTAAACGTGAATGGAAGATACAGTGGCTTAATTAAATATTAAGGAAGGGTGAGTGACTTATCTGTGAAGAAGTGCCTGTTTAGAAGAGGAGAGAGTGCTAAAATGTTCTGTATTTTCTAGCTTGGGATACTGGTCCTTTAACAAAAACAAACAGCAGAGGAAATTATATATGTGATGCTCTTCATTTACTGCAAACTGATAAAAGGACAGATGAAGAGACTTGCAGCCTCAGAAAGAGCTGCATAAATGTTTTGGGTTATTTTGGTGTGGTGGTTTGGGGTTTTTTTATGGGTCCATTTTATCTAGGAAGGAATCAAAGAAATAAAAATATAGCATCTATGAATCATTTGTATGCTAAGTAGTTAAAAGATCTTAGCCCTATTCCCACCTTAGGACAAGCTCTCTATATGTACTAGGGGAGAACAACATACTGAATACATGTTCTCTAAACATAGCATCAGAAGAGAGGAGGATATTATTTGTCATTTCAATACAGCTTATTATTACAGTTTCCAGAAACAAATAATGCAAACCTTGCCCGTTACTTTACACAATGTGTTGAATTATAAAATGTTTGCAGTAGAGCTTAAATTGCTTTATCCCACACACTTCTGAATTTGTGCACATTCACTTTGGAGTGCACTGGTGTGAAATTTTGTTAAAGGATCTTGTGTGTGCATGCATGTGAGGTTGACCTCTGAGTAACAGAGACCTACAAGATGAGGTAAAACACCACTTTCTTAAAGGCACTATATTTAGCTGTTGGTCCAGATACTCTTGACTTGAATATATAAATAGAAGTTATAAAACATACTGGCCCAGACAGCCACTGCATTACTGACATAGTTCTCTTGTAAAAGAAAACTGTTCATTGTTTCTGACCTTATGATTTTAAAAGGAATTTCTCTTAAAGCAAACATTGCTTTTGTATTAAAATTGTACCCATTTTTAATAGCTTAATTTGCTATAGCAAAAATACTAAGTTTATACTGTCCCAGGAGGTTGAAACAAAATGGAAAAATAACAAAGTACTTAATAGGATGTTAACTTCAGAATTTTCATCTGAAATCCTGTTTTTTTTTTAAATTCTATTTAATTGGATTGCATTTTCTCTTCCTTGGTTTTAAACCTATGGATACCTTAGTTTGTCTTTGGATGCATATGGTATACTTGAAATATTTTTTAGTGCATCTTTGTCACCGGAAGAAATCTAAAATACCTGTTCACTGAATAGCAGAACAGTATAGGTTGTTCTTTTGCATTTTTTTTAACCGTTGTTTTTTTGTGGTGTCTTTGGTAATTGTAATTTACATCTAGTCACAATGAACATTAGGGACTCACTATGGCAGTCATCTGCTGGATTTCATTTTTTCAAGATTTTTATCTTTTTCAACTAAAGTTGCACTGTGCTGGGTTCATTTTAACATTTATTGCTTTAGAAGACCTAACACAACAATTTTTTCATTTATTTTTCCTTAATGTGTTTTGGATATTGACAGAGTTGATTTTTTTCCTGCTGGATTTGGGCTGCTCAGAATATCAGGAGGTTGGGCCAGGTGACTGACCTCCAGGTCTTTTCCAACCTAAATTGCTCTGGTTCAGATTGTCTTTTATTTTTCTGGGGGTGTATGGTTTATTTTGTTGTTGTCTTTTGGTTTGTTGTTGTCTTTTTTCTTGTTTTGTTCTTTTAACACAACTGCTCCAACTGCTCTATCTCCATGATTTGAACTAGTAGCTGACCCTGTTCTAATACATACTGTTAGCTTGAACATGTACTCTTGGAACAACAAAAAAAAAAAGCCCTGAGGTAAACTGAGCTTGTTTGTAAATATTATTGGAGGAAAACCTGTCTCATACCTTAATTTTTTAATGTCTTCTGGCTATGGCATACATTGACGCTTCAGATTTTTACAGCAGTGTTGCTGCCTTCAGAGCATGTGTGAAATACCTGTGAATATTGTGGGTTTTGATTTCAGTCTACCTGAAAACCAAATTGCTAATAACCTGAATGTACATCGATCTCAAGGCGGCACGCGTGCCGGTTGTATTGAGGAAAACGCATGCCGAGTAGAAGCATGCTACAGTCCCATACTATTTCAGTGTGCACATAGAGGCTATAAATGCACTGCATGCAGGTTGTATACATAGGAAGCTCAGTGCCACATTTGTGAATAGGTTGTCAGTGCTGCGAGAACCTCATCACTGATGGAGAACAAAATGCATATGTAACTTAACAGGGGTATAAAAGTTTAGAGAGTTTGGTGTGCAATATAATCACCTTTATACCTAATACTAAAATCATGTATGTAAAGTGATGCAATTGACCTTTTTTTGCACTTTGGCATTTATAAATATTTATATGTAAGTAAAGATTATGTGAGTGTGTGTGTACGTATACATACTAAGAAACCTGCTCAATTTTGTAAACATGAATGTTACTTTTCTTTGAGAAACTTTGTATAGTGTTAACACTACTGCAGTATATGTAAACAGTTTATGAAATAGGACTAAAAATAACTGGTGGTCAACATAGATACAATCTGTAATCTTAACTGCTCACCTGAAAAAAGAGAGATCTATGGCTATCAATCAGATTATTTACCAGAAACATTACGTTAAATATATAAACACTGAGTAGCTGAATGGCATTGCAGAAATGGAGTATGTTTTAAACAGTTCATTTCATCTGTGCTTGTATCATTTTTCCTCAAAAAAACCAAAACCAAAATAACTTTAGGAAGAAAAGCCTGTCCTTTTGAAATCTGGATAAGCAGTCTCTAGTGTGGTTTGAGGAAATACAGTGATATAACAAGTCTTTTTTTTTTTTTTACTGAAAATTATGAAAAATGAATGTCAAAATTAAGGCTTTGTCTGCATGGATCATACGAAATAAACTAGTCTAATGACTGGAAGCTAGTGTCTGCAAACAGCCTTTGAAGTTTTATAATGTTTCCAGTAAAGGGTTTGTATTTCCTTGTGAAAATAATAAAAAATAGTCAACCTTAACTACAAATTAGCTACTTCGTTGGTAAGGTTCAAAAACTGGTAAGAACCAGAGGGTTCTTGAGGTTTTCGTTACCTTTTTTTAAGTCCTAACAGAGCATACTTGTTTATTCAAAATTAATTAAAAAAAAAAAAAGTTATTCCATATGTTTGGTTTTCTTACATAAAGAGAGAACCTTAAATTCTGAATTGGTTTCCTTCTAGGTCTTACTGTATTTGGCTTAAAATTATAAATTTATGAGTGAAGTAGGATTTAAACATTCAGAATACAGCTGACACAACGAGTCTCCAAGAAGCACAGTCCTCATTTGGTGTGCACAGGGAGTTCAGATGATAAAGTGCAGACAAATCTTTACTGAACAGATCTCCACTTTGGAGAACAGCTCCAGTCTGCAGCAGTACGGTTTGTGGGCAGTGTTTCATTTGAACTGTGACACTTGAAATGGAAGCACTTAAAGCGTAGTTGGGGGTAAATGCTGGGCAGCCTTTGTCTGTATATTCTACATATGTCACACAGGATCACATGTCATATGGATTCTATCGGGGCTTGATGCTAAACTTAGTGATACCATATTCTGGGAACCAAATTCTTTCCTGGGATGTGTATTGTGTGATTCCTACTCAAAACTGGGTTTGATATGGGAACACCTGCACCCAGATGCAGAATTTGGACTTGAGTTCCTATGGATGAATCTAGTGATTTCTTTGCTTTTCCAGAGTGTCTCTTATTTTATTTTTTTAAACATGATGAGATATGACAGAAAATGTGTAGTCTGGCTCATTATTTTACATATATTTTAGGTTGTTTATTACATGAGTGATAGTGATGTTCTAAAAGCTTGTTACACAAATTACCAAATCAGTTTTATTTTTTTGCCCGCTCTGCATGCTGAAAATGTCTGGAGCTGAACTAATCTTTTAAATAAACTATCTTTTCTCATATTATTGCCAGAGGAGAGAGGAGAGAGAACTTTTGTTTCTGTTTGTGTTCTATAAAAATAACTATTTTTGTAGCTATAATTTTAGTTGTTGGATTTTGATCCCACAGTGTTGCTTTGTGGATGAAAATTTACCTGGGTCCACTATTTCAAACAGCATATGTATAACAAGTCCACTATATAATTGAACTAATAAAATGCACTCTTCTGCAATTTGATACTGAAAATGTGGCAAATCATTTTGGTCCAAGAATTCAAACAAAATAGAGAAAAATAGATTTAACTATTTAAGTTTTTACTCCTTGATGCTGCTGCTTATTTTTTGAAAAGGTGCTTGCAGTTTTGCACAAAAGAAAATCAACTTTATTAATTGCTGGGTTTGAAGCACTTTAGGATTCTTCTAAATACCAGTATGTGGTGTGAAATAGAATGACATAAAAAAAAATGCTCAATGTGTTTCAATTTTAGTTGCAATCTTTGATATTTTGATAGCTTTGATCAGTATGTTCCTTTTAAATATAAACCTGTTTTCAAAGATTTGAAATTAGATTTTATTTTTTTTTTATGGGCTGAAATGTAAAAAACGTAGTAAGAGATGGTTAGAGAAACATCTTGTACTCCAGTGCCTGTTGGGTGACCGGAACAGCAGTGTGACTACCAGCTGTCTGTGCTATAAAGATACACCAAGGTTTGTTCCTACAGCAAGGTCAGCTAGCTATGAGCACTAGGATTCTTCTTAAACAAAGAACTTCTGATTAACATTTGGCTACACATCATAAGGCAGTAGGTATATACTGTGGGAAGGTGAGAACATCTGCTTCTTGGGACTGTGCTGCAGTAGATGCTCTCTGAATACCACAGGAATGCACTGTCCTGTGCTCTAAAATTCTAGTCTGAAGCCCTGGTGCTTTCTGGGGTGCAGTTAAACAAGTACATGTGTATTTGTTTTCCAGGCTGACTCTAGTTCAGCACTCTGTAGTTTCTTAGGATACCAAAAGTAGAGGAGAAAGTAATGGGGTGAGAACAACCATTTCTGTGCACTATCTGGAGCAGTAGTCCTGTTTGTTACTGGTAGCAAAGCTGATTTAGTATCCATCAGCATATGCTATTGTATTGTCTTCTAATGGGGAAAAACTTTTTTGAAAAACCAAGTGTGTCACTTTTCTCTGAATTCAGATGCTTAAATTGGTGCTAATTTTTTAAAAGAAAATGTAACAGATGGTTAGCAGTGTTTTGTCTGGTTTTGATACCTATATTTTCTTAAATGGTGGCAAGCCAAACTTTATAAAATGACTGATGTGCATTTTCAGCTTCATCAGATTCCCAGATTTCCTAAAGTAAAATGTTTCAACTTCCATGGTCTTTACTGCTGCTTTGGCACTATTGCTTTCAAGTGTTTTATACACTAATAAAATGAACACAATTAGAAAAGACAGCAACACAGAACTATCCCTTTCTTTACATTACAAGACATGTTGTGTTCCCCAGGTGGTTTTAGCAGTTTAGTGTAATCAAGATACCCAATTAAGAACAAATAGTAGGTACCTGTATGCAGTTAACTCAGTACAGTAAAGCCTTACTTGATCATTAAGACACTTTATAAAGATTATACATTTTTTTTTTCTTCTATTTTAGGGAGGGAATAACAAATAGAAATAATCAACTGTTTGTGTACAAATTCAAATGTTAATTCTGGAGAATCTATTCTATAGTGTACTCCAGAACACATGCTATTAAACGAGTATAATGGGTTCCTTAAGTGATTTGTTATGATATACAGTTTTGTCTAATGACTCCAAATAAAGCCCCTCCAAAAATTAGCTCTTCGAGATCTTTTGAAATGCCTTCAAGTTTTAACGCCCTTCAGAATGCTTTCTGCATCTTGTTTTGGCCTCTTTCCCACTTTGTTTACCTAAAGTCACCAAAAGTAGCATCAAGCCCTATCACTTGTTACAGTGTTCTGATTTTTTGGCCTTAATATTAGTTATAGCCTGGTATATAATTTCAGGAGAAAGATGTGAAGTCTAATTATGTAGATACATGTGGCCTCTTCTTGCCTATGATATTAGACTTTTGATTGTCATATCTCAGTCTTGATGCTGGTGCAATAGGAACATGTTCCTTTCAATGCAGTGGGTATTTTGTCTGATGCTGGATATTGTTTTCAGGATGACTAGAAATATTTTTGTGTTTGGTTGGGTTGGTGGGGTTTTTTTTGAATTTTTTTGGGGGTGGTTGTTTTGTTGTGTTTGTTTTCCTTTGGTGGCCTTATTTTTTTGAGTGTGTGTGTGTTTTTTGGCTGGTGGTTTGTCAGTTGGTTGTTTTGGTTTTATTTGACAGCAGTAATGCTTCCTTGTTTTGGGATTGATTTTTCTTTAAGGAAACTAGAATTACATAAAGAAAACTGTTCTGAACTAGTTCTGAAGTTCTAGTTAAAGCCTCATTCTGAAGCTTTTTGGTTGTGTTTTTTTGTTGTTTTTTTTTTTTTTCTCTCCAAGAACCTTATCATAAACCAATACTGAAGCCACTGTAAAATTACAAATAAATATGTATACTTAAAAGATTTGAGCAGTCTGTCATATTTTCTGTAGGAGTGTTTTATATTTCTTGATTCTTCCTGTGTTTTTATGCAATGTTTTGTGTAACCAAAATGATGTATGCTCTTAGTTATCTTAAAACATAATTTTTCAGTTGCCACTTCAGCTTCCTGTTAATCAAAAACTAAGTATTGCTATGGAAAATGAATGAAGAACAGCTTTAAGAGATTGGTTGGAGCTGCTTTCTTCTCATCAGCTGGTACATCTGGACACACTGGCTCTATACATGGGGGGGTGTGTGTGTATATTTTTTATATATATAGATGTGTAGATACATCAGAGGGCTTGGGAATAATTATCTCCTCACCTTGTACTCAGTGTTGTGTTTCATTTTGTTTTCATGTAGCAAAAGAGAGAGATACAGCTAACTTTAAAAAATAGTTCCACTGTACTTTGTGGAAGAGGCAACTGTTTTGCTAAACCAGTGATGAAGTTTTCAGGCACAAGAGGAAGATCCAATTCATTAACTAGGTAACAAAAAAACCCCCCAAGCCATAATGAAGCAGGATGATGATGTGCATGCAGGGAAGTGCTTTACAAAGCATTACCCAAGTACATCCCTTGCCTTGTGCCACACTTTATATTTCCTACAAGTTATTGAAGTTGTCTGGGTAGTTCTAGAAAGGTGATGAGGAGGGAACTGATTAAATAAGACTGAAATATTTTTGTGGAAAGTGGCAAGTGCCTGGAATTCAAATTAAAAACCTGCTCAGTTCATGATGCCTTGGTGTGAAGGTAAGGCAAGAAACAAGTTACAGTTCAATGATGCACTCATGGAGAGCAGGCAATGTGTGGAAGAGGTTGACCAGGGAGCACTAAGGAGTAAAGGAAGGGCCTGCAGCATTGACCTGAGTGTGGAAAAGGACAGGGATGCTTTACCCCATGAATCTTGTGGGAGTAGACTCTGTGTTTTTTTGATTTACTCATATTTGATCTTAAAACAAGCTGCTTGCTCTTCTCTGGGGAAGGAGAAAAACATCTGTGCGGTTTCTGCTTGTACAGCATGAGTTGTTCTAGTGAGATGCCAAGTTATGAAGTAGATAGTCTTAGATTTAATCTTGCTGAGGAGCAAATAATGAACCACATTTTTCTCATATAAACTATAATTTTAAATTCAATACAGGTTCAAGTATACAAATGCCATTGATCATATTAAAGTTCTGCAGTGGGTTAAAAGAGCAGCAGTTATTTTCTTTATAATTAACTGTGTATGTCATTAATGCTGGTATCAAAACAGTTAACACAGCTCTCGTGTGGAGGAGGGTAACTGAAGAGATGAGTGAGGGAATGTACCAGTGATGGTTTGAAGACTGTATTTTTACAGGAGTCCTGTAGTGAGGCTAATTATAATCCTGATGAGCAAATGGCTTTGTAGGAGACCTTCCCCTCCTCCTCCCCAAATGAATATCCCTTCAGTGAGGAGAGAGGAACTGCACAACAGCTCTGGATCCCAGGCCCAGGGAGTGCTGGGGAGAGATATAGGGAGATACATCTTTGTTGTCTCTTTTTTCCTCTGTGTTCTCTACAGCTGACTTTGGGATGCAGGTATAAAGCACATATAATACCTATGTGAATTGTGGAGTGGCTGGTAAAGCACATTCCAGCAAGCAGGACATCCCTTGATTAACACCACTCAGCCACTGATGCACACAGTGCATCAGTACAAGACTCAAGGCTAGCCCAAGACCACCACTGTTTCCTCAGCACACTGCACAGGCTGGCTTGGAGTGAAAAGTGTCTTGAAGATATTTCCAGTGGTAAGGGAAAGCATCCCTGGCATGAGCAGGGTGGTGCAGAGCTCCTGGAGTTCAGGGATCTCAAGCAGTTTTTTTATCAGCTGCTCATCTGATCATTGGCAGCCTGTTTTTTACTGTTGGGTTTCTTACTTCACCTCTGAAATGGGGGTATGTGCTGAAATTGGGATGTGGCCTTTCCCTCTCCTACAGTTCAGCTCAAACTGAACATGCTCCTGTTTATTTCAATCTGTTAATTTCCCCAAAGGTTTTAAAAAAACTCTTCCAGTTCTTTTTGGAGCATCTCATTTCTTCTCTCTACATCTTCCTTTGCTCTTTCTTCATTTCTCATTTTTATCTCCACCAGACTGTACCACTTACGCTGCTGTCCCAGTTTTGAACGCATACCCTTAATCTTGGACTGCGGCTTTCTCTTCTGCTGCTCCAGGCTGTTGGAAAGACAAACGTAAATTACAGGTTTTTTTTCCCCCCATCTCTCTTAAAGCTAGAGACTTTATTAAAGTTAGCCTTTTGTAACATATGTTCCCATGAATACAAGTGTTGGCATCCCCAGTACTCTTCCAGTTTTGGTGTTTTATACTAAAATAAAATCTGCAATTTTGTTATCCTTACTTAACAATACGTATAAATAACCATATGGCCAAAGGAGTAAGTTTGGGAGAGGTTTTTTTTTGGTGGTGGTGGTTGTAGGTTTTTGGGGGGGGGAGAGGGGGTGGGTTTTTGTTTGTTTGGGTTTGTTTTTTTTGAAGTGGAATACTCCAGTAATCGTAAAGCAAATGGCAATGCAACATATTTTAGGAAATGCTGTCGATTCTGCTTATATTGCAGTTCCATTGAATTGCAAAGGAAACCTTAAGTAGAATCCAGCAAAGAGATTAAAAAAAAAAAAAAAGCTAAACCCCTAGGAACAGTTCCTTTACTAGGAAACTGATGAATACTACTTCAAGAAATCAAATTAAATGGATTTTTTTCTTACGCAATGTTCAAGGCATCATTCAACCTTACTCTCATGCAGCTTGTTGAAATAATGCATGTTGAGGTATTTTTATGTCTGATCACATGACATACCTGTAACATACAACTGATTAACAATATTATACTTAAAATGATCGTGCCTTTTAACTACAGAATAGGAAAGCAGAGCCTGGAAATGTTGCTGCCTTTTTGCTTTGATAACAAGCTCTGGTTAAATCTCTGTTGAATTTCTAATCTTAGGAACTGGGAGACTACTTATGAATACTTTCCTCAAAGTTTTTAAAATTCATGACTTGCAATTTATAAAGAATAATGACTTACTGTTAACAGTGCTGAGAAGCCTGCAAATTTTTCCCTAGAGAACTTCTCAGTATTGGATTAAGGCAAAAGGGAGAAGTACACAATAGACCAGAAGCTTTTTGAGAGCTGTGCAGCCCTACCAAAAAAAAAAAATCATGCAGCTGTTTTGGAGTTTCTCAAGGATCCCATCTTGAAAATGAATTTAAATAACTCTCAGTAATTGCAAACCCAATCCTATAATGCTGCATCCTGGGTGACATTCATGGTGTGTGGAGGCACTCGCTGCAGCGGCATCCACAGACCCTACTCACAGCTAAGGACCCTGCAGTGGTGGTGTACAGTAGGAAGCCTTCCCTGAAGCCTCACAGTTTTTAAAATCCTTTACCTTGCAATTTTAGCTCTGTACTCAGCCTTCTGTCTGGACATGAGTATCTTCAGGTTTGCCAGGTGGTGCTGCAGGAAGGTTGGGTTTGCAGGCTGGAGGATGCAAAGCTGTCACTGTTGTCCACTGTGATATGTCCAGTGTTCTCCTGATCCTGCAAAACATCACTTAGAGCTGTGTTGGTTTCTTGAGAGTCTTCTGGGTGGGCAAGTCTTGTCAGATATCTCAAGGAGGATTTTCCTCAAACATGGTTTAGCAGCAGGAGCCTGCTGAGTGTGCCCAGCCAGCACTGCCTGTCCCCTCCGGGCCTTTGCAAATACTCAATGCCGGTTCTGTTTCAGAGGAGACCTTGTTTTCATTTCTGTCTCGCTCAACCTTGTCACAGCCTGTGAGAGTTTTCTTCCTCCCCACAGCTGTTTGAAGCTTTTCAAATACTTGGAAATAGTCCATTTTGCTGGAGCCTGGATCTTATTTCAGGCTCTAGCTTTGCTTTTTATAATGCAGGGGGTTGAGGTCTCGAGCTGCTGCGCCTGTCTGCCTCTATCGCCATGGCTGGTTTATTCTCATCTCCAGGAGCTCCTACTGCTTGCCCACACTCAATCTGCTCAGTGTAGTTTGTCTGACATCTGCAGGTGGCCCGTTTGATAGCTGTCTACCCTTGACTAGTTTTGTTCCTGGGCTGGGGAGGTGAAGTCTCCAGCACCAGCCCGGTGCTGGGGCTGTGCAGGGGGAGCAGAGTGTCTGCTGTGCTGCCTGCAAGGACAGGGCTCCTTTTGTTCCCCTTTGCACAGAGAAAAGAGATGTGTTGCACCTGGTTTGGCTGCACTAAATCCAGCTGATCCGGTGTGAGAAATACTGCGTGAATGCAGAAGGGTTCAGTGTGCTGCCTCAGCGCCAGGGCATCCGCTGCGTCCGCTTCCGAGGGAGCAAATCCCAGTGGTGCGAATGAGGGAGGCTGGTTCCTCTGGTCACGATGGTGCAAGGACAAGAAGCCGAAGGTTAAGGAAAAATAGGCCACTTGTCAGTTATATCTCAATTCTTCTTAGAAAAAAAATATTTGATGTGAGTAAATACAGAGTATTTATTTTAGCTGCCTCTTCTCACAAGAAAATCAAGCACAGTACAGAAATAGCTTGATTATCAAAAAGGAAGAGCAAAATAGGCATACAGTTTAAACACATAGGTCAGAAATAACAGAGATGGTTTCAAATAAAATTGTTTCCTCTCCCTGACCCCTGCATGTTAGTCACAAGAAGTGAAAATGAGCTGTTTTAAATGCCTTTGGATTCCAGTAAGTGTTTTACTGTTCTCCTAGGTGAGAACCCCTCTTGGTTTTTGCTCTGCATGCCCAACAAGGCTATGATGCGTTCCTTGTCAAAGTTTGGTCTAGGAGGTTGTTGAAGACACTTTTCCACTTGAACCTGCACTTCCTTCAGTTGGAAGAATCCTTAGAAATGAGCAGGCAAGTAGGTGAATATTTTTGCAATCTAAAGAAGGCCTGGGATGAAGATTATATAAAAAGAAAAACAGCTAAAATAACCTTTAGCCTTCTGAGGGTGAGATGCTGTACTGGAGGAAGGCGGGGAGAAATCCACTAATTTGTTTTTGCAGAAGTAAAATAATAAACTGATTTAAATACCATGACCAACACCCCTCTCTCCCCACCCAATACTGCAGTTGCTGCTAACCTAAACTTTCCTCCAGAAAAAGATGTTCTTGGAGTATTAGTACCAACGCATTACATGAATTCTGTGTCTATTAATAATCTTAACAGATGCCTGTAGTTTCTGATGAATTGGATTTGGTTTCATTGATTAATCTGTTTTCTCCCCAGCCCTAAGAAGAGAGGCAGCAGCTGTGCTGACCAGCAGCTGTCTCCAGCCCTGATTCTGTAGCACCTCCACTCAAAACTATCCCAGTATTACTGCCCAGCGAGAGGCTGGTAGGAAGAGGGTCTGGCCCTCCTGCTAC
This sequence comes from Chloroceryle aenea, assembly GCA_013399075.1. Taxonomy (NCBI): domain Eukaryota; kingdom Metazoa; phylum Chordata; class Aves; order Coraciiformes; family Cerylidae; genus Chloroceryle; species Chloroceryle aenea. The sequence goes on from VWZY01012547.1 coordinate 679,546, forward strand.
ATCAGGATGGAGAAGCGAAACAGCAGAGAGGTGCCTGTTTGAGAACAGACAGACTAGGAGGACACTGACTTTCATGGGCCCCTTTGCAGTTACAGTGCTATTAACAACACAGTGTGGGTGCAATTAAGGAAGTCAATGGGATATAGGAAACTCAGAGCTGTTCTGAAGGCATGTTATTTCTGGTCATGGTCACCAAACCACACTATTACTGGAACTGGTTCAAGTGGCTCTTTGTGGGAGACCCTTTAGAGGCAGAAGGTTTTAAGCACTTTGGACTGGGATCTGGGAACAAACAGTCCTTAGTCCCATGCCTTTAACACCAGAGCCATGTGTTGGCACTAAGACAGTGACCAGTTCCTTCTCTTGATACTTGATGGTTCAAGGAAACTGTAAAACCACCACTCAGCTGTGGAGCCAGCTATGAAATAAGGTGACTGTGGAAAAATCTTGTGAAGGTGTCGCATTTAGTGCTCCTTTGCCTTACTTTCCTCGCGCATCTTAGCACTGACCTGTGCACTTGCTTTAGCTCCTGCTCCTCTGGGAGACCTCTATTTTCAGATTTTGCTAATTACTTGCCTTGATGTTACCTTGGAGCAAACGTGCAGAGAAAAGACAATGATGGATGAAAGGAGCCCCCTTCCCAGCTGCCTCTTGCACACGCTCACTTCTAGCCACTGGGGTGCCTTTAGAGTGATGTGACACATGTCAGTGCTGATCCTGAAATGAGTCGGGGCTGAGAAGGATGTGGCTTCTCCACTTTCTCCTGGAGGTTAGTGCTGGCAGTGGAGCTTTATAGCAGGAACCACAGGAAGAAAAATACTCCCTGGGTTAGAAGCTGACAGCTCCTCCATGACATGTCGTTAATGTGTGAGCTGGGCTGGCAGTGTCAGAGGAAAAAGAGGAAGATGAGTGAATAAAAAAAATAAGGTTGCTGCACAAGGACTAGCTTCAAGGATGGGATGAAGCTGAGGGAGTGATGCAGAGGGTCCTGCCACAGAAAATGGTTTATTCAAGCAGGAGACTCTCTTCCGTGTTTCCTGCAGTTGGGTCACAGACTCAGGGTACAGAATGGCTTTCTGTGGCATGTGCCAGTACTGATGACAACTGATTTCTCAGAAATCACATCCCTGTACTTCTTAGACAGTCCCATAACACCTCTTAGAAGGTGGCTGCTGCTGAGCTCCAGCTTAGGAATTTGTAGTGCATCAGGGCAACACAAGTGGGTTGTGACAGCTGGAATCTCATCTACTCTGATCAAGGTTGTAATTAGGAGAGGAACCATAGGCACAGCACCAGATAATGTTGATTTCCTCTCCCCACACCCTTCTGGATTTACATTTACTCATATGCCATGTTCTCCTTTTGCTTTGCCTGTGGCTTGTCAGGGAAGATTGCTTGTATTAGTCTCCTGACAACATAAAGGTCAGCAATGAAGAGAGCTGTGTATTTTGTTGCCCAGAGGCAGAGCTCTATTCCAGACTCTCAGCTTGCAGGGAGCTGGGATGTTTTGAAAAATTGTTTCTTATTTTGGACTGACTTGAGATGGAGCTTGTGATTCTCTGCAATGACCTCTCCCTGGAGCGCAGAGATGCTGCCATGTGTGGTTAAAATTTAACATGCTTGAAATAGTTCCTCCAGGCGAGCTGTAGGATTCGACCTCCCTCAGTTCTGGTCCTGTGCCAGCTGCCTGTTCCCCTGCATTGCCTCTGAGCTCTGAAAGGGAGACCAGTGTACCCTCACTTTGCCTTTTGGAGGGCAGCATTTTTACCACAGACAGATGAGAAGTGACTGTTCCAAAAATGATGTCAGATTGCCCTGGGATGTACATCTATGAGGTTACTGCCTAGATAAAACCTCATTATTTCCTTTATACAAAAGCTGATGATAATTGAGAACTCTGTGTCTGTAAGCCGGGTTTATCAGCACTTTCTCCTCTTCAACCTGGTGGTAGAGATGAGCTCAGTTTCTAGCAAGTGAGAAACCAGAGCCACCTGTGGGGCATCTCCTTATGCCAGCCACACCTAACTCAGTGTGCTAAAATAGCTCTGTGTAGTGAGCCAAAATGAACTCCCAGGTGTCCATCAGAATTTCTGGGAGAAGGTAACATCTAACACAGTCTCTGTGCTCCTGCGTCACCCCACTCTTGGTGTGCAGCTGGGCTGGAGAAGGTGTCCTGGTCTGGGGAAATGCCCTGGGGAGGCTGACACCCTCTTCAGCTCATCAGAGCTCTGTGTGTGTGATGCCAGCATGGACAGGTCTGAAGTTTAATCATTTCAGACATCCTTTAGGAAAATATTGTAGTTCTCTTTGGTAACGATGCCACATTCACCCTGAAGTACTTCTAAACTCAGTATTTGTCAGTTACTTTGGAGCTAAGTTAAACCCATACATTTGTATGAGTTGTTTGCTTGTATGCATTTACTCAGACTAAACTTCCACATATTCTCTGTGTTGTAATGAAAGAAACAGCTCTCATGGACTGACTTTTAACAGAATGATTTGATGTGAGCTACGATTGGAAACTAGAACCCGATAAAAACACAGGAACTGATTTTTCTGATAAATAAAACTACTTGTGGCAAACATGGCTTGCATCTAAAATTGAGTCTAATTCTATCTTGGTTTGCAGTTAATGAATGGAAAGTTTCGTTCTTGCTTTTTTTTCTCCAGCCTGGACTTCCATGATTGTTGGGATGGTGAATCCTGTGGCCTCATCTCTGCTTTTGTTTTCAGTTCAGCTGCAAGAAGAAAACAAGTTTCCTGTGCTGCTCCGCCCCCCATTCCTTTTTGGTCTTTGTAATTCTGAATATTTACTGTGCTGAATACGTGGAAAAAATGGAAACAGAAATGTTCTCTCTGCACTTGCAGAAAGAGGCCCAGGACAAATTCCTCTCGGCTGGGACAGACTTTGCTGCTCCACTAATTTCACAAGTTTCAGTGCTTTTAAACTTTTGGCAGCAGTCCTGTATTGTTTGGTAACAATCTCTTTGCAGAGGGAAATAGAAACAAAATAGTAAGAAGCAAACATGCGTAACTTTATTTTAAAGCCTAATTCAATTTTTAACTTTTATTTGCTTTTTTTTATGATGCTTGTTCTTATACAGGGGTGTTGCCACAATCCCAGCAGAAGAGTAAGAGGCATATGGCTCAATCCTGTAAGAACCTGAGCTTTTCAAGTTTTGGGGCTTGTCAGGAAGATAGTAGATTGTCTCATTTGCATAAGCTAATGTTTTGGTGCAAAGGTCTGCAGCTAGATAGCATCACAGAAAACGAGGACTTTTGCCTTCGGGCAGCTGGAAGCTGCTTGAAAAAGAGACGGAGTCTCCTTATTGGGACCCCAACAAAGAGCTGGGAGCATTTCGCATTTTTTTTTTGAGGAGTCGTATTCATCCCCTCACCCACTAGATGTCACTGTTGGGTCTGGATTCGTGCTGCGCTGGCCGGTGCTGTCTGAGCCCAAGGGGCTGAGGGGGAAATACCGCACCTTTTTTCAAGCTCTCTGGCAGTTTGTGACCAACATCTTGTAGAAGCAAGCCGTAAATTAATTTTTTATCGCTTAAACAAGGCAAAAAGACTGGTGAGGGGGTACATTTTAAACACAGAGGCTCCTGGCAGGAGAGGGCACTGTGTACTTTGCCATCTCCAAGGGAACGTGCATTTAGGATGCGTTTATTTTAGGTGAGAGGCTGTGGAGCAGCAGAGCGGACACTCCGCTGCCCCTGCAGTGCGATACAGCCCCCCTGTCATGGGGTAAAGCCCCTGAGGAAGAAGCTTGTGACCCCGGAGCTGCTCTTCTTCCCAATTAATCCTCGCTTTGTACGTTCTGCTAGGTTGCAGTGGGTAGAGGGGCTGTTGATGGGAAGGGCTGAGGGGAAGGCAGAGCAAGCGTAGGAAGGGGTGAGCCGGGGCTGCAGCACGGTCAGCATCTCCATTGGTCCTCAACAAAAGCATCGTCCCTAAATACATGCAAATAGCTTTATTCTAAGCCGTTTCTCTCCCTCCCCAGCTGTATTTTGTGTCTTCAACTTCGTTTACCTGTTTGCTTAACTGTAGCTTTTCATCTGAGGGGGAAATGGTGTTTCATTTGAAATACATGTTCAAATTAACTCTCTCTTCCTTTATTTTCTTCTTATGATAACTCCTGACATGTTATAATGGAGAAAAACTGCTTGAGAGGAACCCTCCCAAGCTGCCTTCCTCATGGACTTTGTTTTTAATTGGAGGCAGTTTTGATGTAATTCCCTACTTCATTTTTTTTTTAGCTCTGCAGATCTGCAGGGAAGGATTTAAAGTTTGGCCAGCACTAAAGGCGAACTGGCTTTTTGTGCTTTCAAAATGACTCTCAGCCACTCACAGGGAACAACCTGTTTAGCTCAACATTGATCTTTCTGGTTAACGTTAATGGAAGCTGCTGATTTTCAGGCTGTCATTTGATTTTATGGAATTTTTGTTTGTTTGTTTGTTTTCCTTTTTGGATCTTCCCAAGGCGTGTTTCCATGTGGGACTCTTGCTTTTGCATAAGAATAAGGCTTTGACTTAAAAAAAAAAAAAAAAAGAAGAAGTTGAAAGCTCCTGCAGTCTCTCTGGAAATGATAATTTTAACAAATGCCTGCTGCTCTGCTTAAAGCGAGCTGTCGTGTTTAGCTGCATTTTGGATGGTGTCTATAAACACAGCAGCTGTCTGCATGCAAACGGGACTTTCCAGCACTGCATAATATGAAAAGAATCTTATTACTAGTTAAAAAAAAAGCACGAAAGGCTCAAAGAGTTTGGATGATGCCAGCTTCCTATCAGCTCCAACAATAGTCTAGACATCTCAGAGAGTCACCAGATTAATGTGATGTATGTTTGGCAGTTAGAATTCCACACTTTTTAAAGAGAGCGGGGAAAAGTGAGCCTTCCCCGAGGGATTGGTACAACCCTGAAGGGCTCCTTCCTTCCTCTGTTCCACTTCTAATTTCTTTCCCTCCTCTCATATCTGGGTTTGGGTGTCATGGGTCACTTCTTCAATGAAGCACAACTCAAAGCATGCAAGAGTGACCTTTATTTAATGGCATTAACCTCGTTGACACTTTTGCTCAGAAACCCCGTGTTTTTTTGCAAACTCTCCTGGGACAAGGATAGGGTTGCTCCATTTTGGCCAAGCATCCAGCTCTGTTGTAGGGCAGCAGTACCTCTGGCTGTGAGATGCGCTGAGGCTGTCAGAGCTTGGATGAGCTCGATCAAGAGGTGGCCTTCCCTGTCTTTCCCTCAGGGCAATGGAGACAGGACAGAGCCAAGGTCTGATCTCACTGCAGATCTGAATGAACATTTCCCCATTCCCATCTCCACTATTAGCTGCTGCACCAGGGTACCGCAAGACAGGGCAGCTTGTTCTGCCAGGGACAGTTTCTAAGTTGAGTGTGACCATCACCTCTTGAGCCAGGCTGCTATTCAGGGCAGGAATAAACTGTCTCCCAGCTGCAGGAGTCAGTTTGTAAAATATAAAATTTGGCAAGCCTCTCCAATCTCTTGCTGTTAAGCAAGTGATGTTACTTGGAGTGCAAAGCCAGGGACTGAAGTGAGTTCTGTGCCAGCCCTCGGGGCCAGCTGAGTCGTGGGTGATGCCACAGGGGAGACTTGGCTCTGCCTCACTATACCGAGGAGCTTCCCAGAAAAGAAATACCAAAACACCAGAGGAAAGACTGCTCTCATGATATCTTCTGGCCCATCCAGAAGGAGAAAATGACAGGAATTTCCCAAGAAAATCTGTAGTCTTTGACTTTCCAGCTGTAGTGTCTGGAGCTGTCTAAGATGGAGAAGCACCAGTGCTTGCAGGTGTCCTGAATCCCCACCAGTACTGAGATCTCTCATTGCTGACAGGGTACTACTATTTTTTTTTCCCCAGCTGCATTCAAATAAATATTTGGTGTTTCTGTTTTATTTTTTTCTCCTGGTTTGTGTTGACATGATTGTGTGGAGAGCTTGTTGGGCATGTATGTAGCTGAAGCAGCATGAAAATGGCCAGGCTTCTAGAAATGTAGCACTTCTTTGCTAACACTTTTTGAGAATATAGCACAAAATCCATCCATCCTAAGCAGAGATAAGAGGGAATAAAGGAGGTACATCACTTAACAATTGCCCTTCAGCTATGGGTCCTGCCTGTGGGGCCGTGATGCTGAGTGTGGGGCTGTGTGGGACAGTCCCCTTTCCTCCTTTCATCCCCCCACTGATGGGGGCTTCTCATGGCCGAGGGAAAGTGCAAGGGACAGGTCCCCCTGGGGTGCCTGGTTCAGCCAACACTGCAGTGAAGTTTTGGGGAGAATAAAGCAAAATGGTGCATGAGTCCTGTCCCCTTTGGACGCTCCCAGGGAGGAGGGGTTCAGGCAAGGCCAGTGCCATGGGGTGACCCTGGCCAAGTGCAGGGGACTGAGAGGGAAAGCAGCTGTGTTAGGCCCTCTGATGAAATAATTTTTTCCTAAATGTCACTTGAAGAGAGTGGTCGTAATGTTGAGTCATTACCAGCCATTTGCACGTACGATAACAACAGGGGAAAAGATAAAAAATCAATGCAGGAATCAATAGAGAGCTCCCTACTCTAGGTCTTTTGCCCAGAGCTGATCATTAGTAGACACTTGAGGAGCAGAGTACTATTAATTAGAGGAAACATTTGCAGTCCAGGGGAAATGACTGGCAGCTGGAAAATCCTCGTTTTTTTTTTAAACTGGGTTCTTGGAGGTATGTTTGTTTTACCTTTCTCTTTTGGACTCCTCTGTCTCCCGAGTGACCAGGAGGGTGGGTTGGGGTTGAGCATCTCCCTGAATTTCTTTAATCCAGGTGGAGTGACTTGCACCAAACTTCCAGGAAAGAGCCTTTCTGCCCCCGCAGCTGCCCATGAGGCGGTGGCATCTCCCAGTGCCTGGCTCATAGCACTACTGAAGGGGAGCAACAGTGCTGTGGCTTTTGACTGCTTGTCCCTGACCACTGGGAAATGGCCCTGGGCTGAAATTCAGCTTTGGAGCCCCCAGCCCACCTACCTGCAAACAGCAGTTACAGATTGGGGCGGGGAGGGGGAAGTACACAAATAATTGAGAAAAAAAGAAACACTTGCTTGATTTTTTTGTGACAGTACCATGAGCCAAAAGGAAGATGAAATGCAGTGAAATGTTTTTAGGGATATCTGTGTGCTGCGGCTCTGGGGCAAGCAGGCGCTGAGCTGTAGTGCTCCCTGCAGCATTGCACCTGTGGGAGGGCTGCGTGTGGCATCGTGTCAAGGAGCACCATCTCTCAGGATCCAAAGTAACATTTTTTTTTTAGCACTGGGGGTGAGTTATAATAGATTAAAAAACTGGGAGTGTGTGCATGATTCTGCCTGGACTAGCCAGGCTGCAAACCTGGCTCTTGGCATTGTGTTTGCTTTATTGTCTGTGGTTGTGTATTTATTTTAATTAATAAACATAGGCTGAAACCACATTTCAGATACTGTTTTTCCTCTGCATCGTGGTTTAGCTGATTCCAGGCAGCTGGTATTAGGTGGCTTTGTATTTTGGGTTTTTTTTCTTAGTCTCTATTACTACTGTGAAATCATTTACAGGCCCCAGGGAGGATGGTGAAAAAAAAATCCCTTTAAAACCAGCAATTATTCTTAGTAAAATATTCTAAATAATTCATTGCTTATTGGCTGCACTGTGCTATTAAATGCCTTTTAGCTACTACTTGTATAAAGTCTTAAAGCCCTGGTTCAAAGCCAATCTCAGGTTAATGATACAGCGATTTCTGAGGGAAGCTCAGTGCTGCCGATAAAGCAGCACCCGAAAAGTCCCATGGAGCAGGGATGGTCCTGGGAGGAAGAGGAGGCTGTGGAGTGCCCACGCTGGGACCTGGTAATGCTCCCACCACCCATCCAACACCCCTCCTGTGGCTCATGGGTGAGCAGGAGAGCTGAGGCTCTCCCCCCACCCTGGGGACAGGTGGATGCCATTCAGCCCCAGCATGGGACTTAGCTCTGTGGCTTTGGGCAGTAGCTCTACCCCTGCTTGTATTGACACTGCTTTTCTGTTTGTGGAGTTAGATCTTAAATATGTCACAGTTTGTTGGGCTGAGGGGTTTTCATTGTGTTCTGGTGCTTCTCCAGGTGATGGAGAGGTGTGTGTGGGCATGTGCTGGTATTGCTGTACTGCATTTTAACCATTTTCCAGGATATCTGCACTTAGAAAGTCTTCTCATTCTTGCCCACATTCTGGAAAAGATGGGTGCAAAATATACTGCATTGGTGTCATGCTTTCCCAACAGTAACCACCAGGATTTAAGAATGATTATGACTGTCCTTAATTCATGGAAGGGCAATAATTGAGAATACAGAGTGGCTTTATTAACTCGCTTCTCCAGCAGCCTGTTTTCTGTGCATGCACACCGGAGATAAATGAGTGTGATCAGCAGGCTGGCCTCGGTGTAGTGCCAATCATTCCCTGTCTTTGCAATACAGAGGTGTATTTTCTTTCTTCTTGTATGCCTCCTCACCTCCATTGTGTATTTGTTTCTATTTGGTTTAATCTCAATAATTTCCTTTTTCCTCATGCACTTCAGTCCCTCAGTCTGATCCAGATGAGTACTTCATTCACTGCTTTGGTGCTGGTGAAAGGCTGGTTGAGGAGGCTGAGCTGAGCTGGGCACAGCATTAGACCCAAGTCATCTGCCTCCAGCTCATCTCTTTGAGCATCTTCCTGGTGCAGCTATAATGAAATGACTGAAAGATCTCGAATCACAAAAAAAAGTTTAAATTTTCTATATAAACCTCTTTTTTGTAATCACTTCAGCCTACTAACAGGTATGAGCATCTATTTGCAGAGAAAATCTTTAACATCTGGGTACAGGTAAGAGCTAGGACATGGCTCAACAGACATGATGCACATCAAATCTCAAGGCTGTTTTGAACCATGATTCCAGAAGACCTCATGCACTCTGCAGGACATAGTGTGTTTCCAGGGGAAAAGGCTGATGGAACCAATTAAATGTTTTTCAGTTTCATTCACATTTAAAAGTTGAACTTTAGAGAGTTTTGACAGTCACTGGGCTATTTATTTTGTTATTTCAAGTGTAAAATAGGTCAAATCATGGCTTAAACCACAGAAGTGTTTGCAGGGATGACCCAGCTTACTTCCTGAGAAACAGCATTTTGTTACTAGACCTGAAAATTAACGATCTCAGCTGCTGGCCCTCATCCAGAAGCAGCTCACCCTGTGGCATTGGGGTCTCTTCCTTCAGGCTCAGCTAAAGACACAGGATTTGCAGGTTCCAGCTCAGGGTGCTGTTCTGAACCAGTGGACATTACATGAGGTCTGTTTCCTCTGATGGTCTCCAGGTATTTTGCAAACAGTGACCTTCGCTATATCTCTTAGAGGTAGGTAAATACTAATATTCTAATTTTACAGATGACTAAACAGTGTAGAGCATTTAAATGATTTGGCCAAGGTCAGAGCAGGCAGTGGTGGGGCTGGGAGGAGAGCCCCATCCTGCTAAATCCCATCACTTCCTCTAATAGCTTTGAGCAGTCCCTGCCTTCAGCAGAGCTTGATGGCGTGGTGTTGAATTTAAATGGATCTCAATTTCATATACAGCAAATGCCAGGATATAAACTGGGGGGGGGTTGGAGCAAATCTTTTATCTGGGCATTTCTGTTAAGGGCTGGTTCATTTAAAATTGTGCTCAGCAGAAATCGGGCTCTTAGAAATCGGAAAATAAGCTGCCTCCTGAATGACAGCTATGAGGGAACAGGCGAGTTCGGGTATTAATTTGTTTGATTAAATCTTTAAAGAGTTTACTCTGAGAATGCAGACAGGCCTGCAGATTAAAGCATGGGCTCAGTGGTGGGCAAAGGAGTTATTTAGATTGAGCCCATGCGCTATCTTTCATTTTTCTCAGACCATAATTACTAATAAATAAAATAAAAGCAAAACCACAACCGAAGCTGCAGAATTAATTACCAGGCGTTTTTTTTCTCCGCCGGGATAATAAAATAGTGTGAATGACTGATGGCAACCGAAGTGCCTCCTACGGCCACCATCACCCTGACACTGGAGCTCCAGGGAGAAAGCCAGTTGTGTAAATTACTGAGCACTCAGCTCCATCGCTCGTGCTCTGAGGAGAAACTGCACTTTATCTGGTAGGAACTCCAGCATTTGGGCAACATAAATTGTGCTTGGGTCAGGCTTTTACCAGGCTATTTAAAGATTCACAGCTCATATATCTATAACACTGCTGAAATAAGGACCCAAGGCTGCCACATATCAAACTTGTTGGTCAGAACTTGAAGTCTGCACCTAAGCTGAAAACACAAGTGTTGACTGTGGCCAATTTAATTTAACTAGTACTTTCTAAAGTTGCTCTGGGTCATAGGATCGTGGAACGGTTTAGGTTGGAAAGGTCCTTTAGAGGTCACCTAGTCCAGCTCCTATGCAGTGAGCTGGGACATCTTTCACCACTGAGCAAGTTGTCTAAAGCTCCATCCAAACTGACTATGAAAGCATCCAGGGATGGGGCATCCACAGCTTCTCTAGGAAACTTGTTCCAGCTGGACATCTCTTTCAGGATTTCCATGGTACTTAATGTTGGGGGGTAGAAAGGCACAGCAGAGCCAAAGCCTGGTTCCATATTGCCAGCTGGAGAGGAAGCCAGTTACGCAAGTCTGAATCTATGTTGAAAAGACACCAAGAGACTTGCTGTGTACAAACCAGTGAATGTTGCCAGGTTTTATGCTGAAAACATCCCAACCATTGACCCAGACACTGCTGGACCTGCAAAGTTTTCCCCGCTGTGTGTGGCTACTGGATGAGTTTCCCCAAAATAGCCCTTTTTTTATCTTTAGGCAAACCTGCACCAGAGTGGAGGATCTGTAGGCAACCAGACCCAAGCCTAACTGTCTTGTTTGAGGGCTGCAGTGTGAAGGTGGCACATCTCTCAAACTGTGTCATTGACTGCACTTGTGATGACAACATTACATCCGAGTTCATCATGCTGGGTAATTTCTTCAGTTTCTGTGGCTCACCAGTGGAGCAGTGTGTTTCGGTGCCTTGAGCATCTTCATTATCACTGGAGATTGGCCCATTTGCTTGCTAGTGGCAGGAATACATGATGTTCTGCTCACCTGCACCCTTACAGATGACAAATTGACACCTACCATCCCTGCAGGGGTGCCAGGAGTTTCACCCCCCCACACCCTAAAGGGCTCTTTTGGTGTCAGGACTTCAAAACGCAGCAGCAACAGCAAACCCCAAATGGGAAGGAACTAAATTAGCTCCAGACAAACTGGCCACATTTGTCAATGGGGGGGTATTAGATCTGTGGCCCCTGACCATCGCTGTGGTTCTGGGGCATGAGTTGGGTGCGGGGAGGTAGGAAACTTTCCTGGTGCACCAGGACTTTTGCACTGAATCTAGCTCAGGGCTGGATGGGAGATGGTGAAGAGGCTCCAATCAGTGCTGCAGCCCAGGAGGGCTTTTGGTAAAATAATTTTTACCTTCCCAAACATTAAAGCAACTGCTGAAAGCACAAATTCAAGATAGAAACAGGTGAGAGACACTGAGGTTTTGATTGGGTTAATGAGCTCTGTTTTCAATAGGCCTAAGAGGCTGAAACCTCCCCATTTGTCTCAGCGTTTCCACCGAGTGTCCAGCGCAGCCCCACTCACAGGCAGCCGCCCACGCAGCTTCTGAGAAGTGGCTTCCATGTCACTGGCCATTTGTTGGTGCCAGTTGATAACATGAGCACATTTATTTAAATCAATAGTAATGAATGTGGGTTTTTTCCTTCATTTCTTTCCATCATATATGCAATGCAGTGGAAGCACAACAGTACAAGTTTTTACGTAATGACTGCATGCAACAGTTCCCTGCCAGCCTACAGGCATCTGTGCACCGTCTGTCACAGAGGAGAAGCTGAAGGAGCTGTTTAGGAGCAGTTTCCTCCCCAGGACAATGAGGCTGCCTTTTCATGAAGCCCATGCTAACCCTAACCCTAATCGTGGGGTAAGATGCTGCTAATCAGGGACAACTCTCCTGGACCAACCTTTCCTGGGAAAGCTGTGCTGCTGGGGACAGATCCTTCCCACACACGTGACCCAGGTGATGCCCTCAGCTGCATGAATCACTTCAGGGCCAATAATCCCCCAAAGCTTTTCCCAATTTCCTGTTAGCTGCCCAGAGAAGGGATGGGCTCGTTACAGAGTTTGGTCCTCCACCTAATGGTCCTGGGGTGGGTGGGTATAAATCAGGCACAGCCCTCTAAATTAGAATAGCACAGGGTGTCTGAGGTTGGTGGCAGGCTGAGTTTGTGCTGTATGGTTTGACTGAAGATTTTTATCTTGATTGCAAGATTTGAAGGGTAGAAGTGGCTGTGGACCTGCACGTGTACCCTTAAGCTGATCAAAGGAGATACCAGGTGAGAAGTATTTCTTCAAAATTAAGTTTTTTAGTGTGAAAAACTGCAGGAGAGCTCAGTATGTCCAAATATCTCGCTGAGCACTTAGAAATCTGGTGCCAGGCTTCTAAATAGATGTTGTGTGTGGTGAGCATCTGCCCTCTGTGATCGATGGCCCAGGTGGGAGCAGGAGGCAGGATGTCCCCCTAGTTTGGTAGCCACGTGAGGAAGCATTCAGAGTGGGCCTGGGTGAGCTTGGTTGTGTGTGACCTCAGCTGTAAGGAGCAGTGTCCTCAGCTGCTCCTTGTCCCTGCCCCAGTATCCCCACACAGTAGCAGCCACTCCTAATGTGAACCTCATTGTCCTATGCCTTCAAGGAGGGCTGTTGGAGCAGTAAACTGTGGATGGCTTACTTTGCAAAGGCCACAAGTGACTGCTCTGACACAACAGGTGCTGGGGATGTAGAAGGTGCTGGCTGCTGGTGCCATCATAAGCATCCCCTGCAAGCTGGGAGCATCCTCCCTAAAACTGAGTGCCTTTAATCACACCGGTTTTGGAGGTGTTTGGCATGGGAAAGAGTGGAAATGGCCAAATGACATCTGAAGGATTTTTCAGGTTGTGACTTGGAGCCTCCCCCTCTGGCCTGAGGTTCATCAGTCTCAGCAGCTTTGTTCCTTTGTGTCTGGATTATGAGATGGGGTTTGGCTCAAGTTCCTCTGGGAGCCCTGACCACCCTGATGTGGTGCATGCCAGCCTGCTGGACTGGACTCACTTGGTTTGAGGGTGCTGGCTTGGTGGAGGTGATGGCTTCCAGTAATGCTGAATCATCACTGTGCTGCAGACGGGGCAGCTAATGAACATTACTCTTGCTTTTTATCTGCAATTAATGCTGGGTTTTCTCCTTGAATTCTTGTTTTCTTCAATGCACACAGTCTTGTTCTGAATCATTACCCTGACAGACAGTGAATAGTAGCCTGTATTTTGTTGTCTCCAAAACAATAAAAGTCCTTTCATGGAAAATTAATGTAAGATCAGGTTATAAACATCCTACAGGCATGCTCTGGTGAGGCACTGAAAAGGCCAGGTCCCTCTCTTGATTGCATCACTTGTCATCTACACAGGTACAGGATAAAACAAGCCCTCAAGTCACTGAAGCTATAGTTCCAGGCCAACTGAATAATAGGCATCCATAATGTGTTGGGCAAGTGATGGTGTGAACCACAGAGAAACAGGACTGTGACTGACAGGGACACGTGGCTGTGGTAGGGGTGGGTGTCTCTGCACAGGGGCAGAGGAGCCCTTTGCATGGGGCAGTGTCTCATCCTCCCCATGAACATATCCCATAGCAGGGAGGGCTCTGCTTGCCCACCCTGTTGCCAAAAATGTCTTAGTGCAGACCTGGCTGATGAGCTGCCCCAAAATGATCCTTGCCTTTCTCGGGCTGGGGTTGCACTTAATCTTTGATCTATGAAGGCACTGGGTGTTTGCGATAACCTGAAGCCACTACAGTGTGTACCCTGCTGGTGCCCCACTATTACAGCTGCTGGTTTTACCTCTGAGGCTCCCTTGGGCCAGATGTGTTCCTAGCTTTGTTGTATTTTGGCAAACTGAAGACATGGCAGATTTTCAGTACAAAGACTGTCCTATAACTGCTTCTTCATCTGATGATACACAAGTCTTCTAGTTTGGTCAGCAGTGGTGAGCAGGAGCTGGGCTCCCAATATGTCTGGATTCATTTGGCTTTGCAAATTGAAACCAAGTGTGTTTCCCACTATCCTTGTCAAAGTGATGATGCTGGGAGAATTCCAGAGGAGCTCTCCTGAAGCTGTGACAGAGGCTCCAAGTTCATGTGGTAGTGCTGAGAACAGGATGATCCTGCTGAATTTTTACAGCAAGTCTTTCCAGAGCAAAGAGTTCCTGTAAAGCCAACAGCCATGAGCTATAATTTAATTGCATTTCTGTTTTTCTTTTTTATTATTGTTATTTCAAAACCAGTTTGGATTCCTGTGATACTCTGCTATTAGATGCATATGTAGGAAACAGTCTGGCGAGAGATAGCTTATGGTGTCCAAAGAAATATCCCGAGGGACTGAATGCCTCATAGTTGAGGTTTAAACTTTGTTTTTCTGCACAAGCCACCCTGACTGAAGGAAGGGTGGAGGCAGTGGAGCAGCAGGTGACACACTTTTTTTTTTTTTGGTTGTTTGGTTTGTTTTTGAGGGGGGGAAGCCAATTAAAAAATAGCAAAGTTATAAGGGTTTAGTTTTGCTGTAAGGACAAAGCCAATTGAAGAGCAAAAGGAACTTGGAAAACTTTGCCCTTGTTTGCCATTTTAAGTATATCCCCTTCCTCTGCTTTTCTTGTTATTGAAGCAGAAGTATTTAGCAAAGCATTAATCTTGCTTGTCAGTAATAACATGCAAATTAAACACCTGCTCTAGGAATCTGTAGTGCTTTGTTCCATTAGATGGTATTGACATGTCAGATATTTGGACTTTAATTCAGAAAAATGGTGCCATTTTCATTTATCTCTCCTAATGAAGAATGAAGGTGTGCACTGATACAGGGCTGCCCACAGCAATGCAGCTAAAAGTGAAAAACAATACTTAATACAGCCACTAAATTACATGTGACATCTCATTTAAAGATAAACAGCCTGAAGGCATATGTCCAAGTGGCATTGACGAAACTTTTAAATGTTCCTCTGAATTCTCATTTAACCAGCAATTTGGTAGTGAAGGCACTGGGCTGCCTGGGAGACAGTGTTGCTTCCTTAAATGTGAACTGAAAGCACAAGTAGGAGAAAGATACAAGTCCTAGAGGACACAAATATGGATTGATCCAGACATTCCTCTCCAGTCCCATGGGAAAACAGGAGCTTCACTCAGTGGATGGTGTCTGTGAGATGGTTGGATGGGGCTCTTGTGTTGTGAGATGTCAAAGCTCTCTTGTCCTTATTTGCAGATCTGGGCCTTTGAGGGAGAAACTGGTACCAAATGGTGAGCATGGCATGGGTGTGTGCTCCGGCCTTGCAGGGCTGAATGTGCACTGTGAACAATGTCCCATGGTCTTGTGAGCTGCAGGCTGGACGCTGCTGAGCCCCCACTGTGTCATATCTGACCCCAGCTGCCCACCTTGCTCTTCAGATTCCCACTGTGTTCCACTTTCCAGGAAAGCTCAGATCCACACTGAGAAATGTTCCATAGCAATTTAAGCTATACAACCAAGGTTCTCTTCAGAGATGGGTCTCCCCTGTCTGTGGAAATGCAAGGGATGGTTGCTGGGAGCTCACTCCTTGCTCTAAGGGATGGCCAGTTACACCTGTCTTTGCTGACAGTTTCCCATTCAAAATCTGTGCTTAAGGACCTCCTAGCTGGACACCTCACAATCTTCTAATCTAATCCAGTGCTTTGCTCTCCTTAGCTGCAGGAAGACCTTCTCCCCCAACATCTGCTCTGTATACTATTTGTTCTGGTTCGAGCTCATTTATTCCTAACTGATCCATCACAAGCATGGAAATCAGGTCCTATCTTCTGCCTTGCTAGGGAATCCCTCTATGCATTTGAAGCTTGTCACATTCCTCTCTTGTCCTTTTTTCCAGCCAAATAGTCCCTGATCATTCAGGTTTTTTCCTCTGGTTTTCCAGGCTTGTAGGAATATCCCTTTTATTAGGATTATGTTCCTGTTTGTGCCATAGAAAGCTCTGATTTTCAGGGTGGCATCCTGTGGTTTTTTCGCCTGTGTGGGCAATCTGGGCCATCAAGAAGGAACAAGTTCCTTGTATGGGCCCTTTTTGATACCTTGCACAGCCTGTTCCTAGAGGCAGGCCCTGGGACAAAGCATCTTGTGATAGAAATAAGCACTTCTGGAGAGAAGGCGCCATATTGTCCTGTCAATACTTGTCCACCTTTTGAACTACTGCTTAAACTTGTGTCTCCACAGTGTTTTTCCATTGCTGTTCTTGAATGATAGCCATTGATTTACTTTTAACTAATTTATTTTCAAGAGTGCTACAGAGATGAGATCTGAGATTTATTTTTGTCTAGCTTTTCTAAACTTGCATTTCTAAACGTCAATTTTTTTGTTTGTGGGGTTTTTGTTTGTTTTTTTTTGTGTGTGTGTTGTTTGTTTGTTTGTTTTTGTTTACTTGCTTGTTTTATCCCAGAATGTAGCTGGCATCCACAGGAATGAGCTCAAGCAGAGGGTGCTTTGGTGGCCAGACACTGAAAACACAAATAACCAGGATGTAGAGCTTCAAAAGCATTCAGCAGCATGAGAAAGCCATGCCGCAGAGGCAAACAGCAGGCGTTGTTAGACTGTTCCCCTCCAAATCTTTGATTAGCCACATTTAATGGGATTTCTTCTCATGTGCTTGAGCTGCGCAGCTATGCTAGTCTTTGACCAATTTTCCTTATGGTCCCCTATTACCAGCTCTGAGCAACCCCCTATACATGAAGTGAATGTTTTTTGCTTCTCTGTGATAAATGTGAGGCTCCATCAATAATGCAGCTCTCAGAATTTCCTGGTATGGGGTCACTTGGCATTCAGCACTTGGAAAGATCACATACTTCTACTTGTTCAGTCTTGATTTTGATCAAGAGAAGAGTTGATGTCATTTAGCATTCCTAAAGCTCCCCCTCCCTTCTGGCTTTTTTTTTTTTTTTTTTGGTATAAAACATTTCGACACAACAGGCTGTGCTTTGTTGATTCTTATTTTTGCATCTTGCAATGTGACAATATCCATAATAAACACATGCTGGGCTTGCTTGTGGAGGATCTACACTTATTTCAAATAGATCCCTTTCCTGTTCTTCAAAAGATACTTAAAAACTGCCTTATTAAAAATAATAGAAATCAATGCATTTCCCTTCTCATAAAATATTAAAAGCAGTTTGATGGGGTTTATTGTTTAATAAATAGCTTGCACTCCCAAGGCTCTTTCCAGCAGAGAATGAGTACCTCAATCCTTTCCGGTGTCTGGCCATGCAACTTGCCTCTAGCAAAGAGAGCTCTTAATTCATGTGGTACCTCTAGATGATGTGCAATTGTCAACCCAAACCCCAGCGCTTTCTAATCACGGTTGGCACAAGCTTCCCCCTGCTGTCTTTCAAGCCGCAGGGAGGTCAGACATTTTCATGCCTGCTAAATCTGACTGGTTTGTGATGGAGACAGCAGCCTGTTAAAAGCTGGACCTACACCAGCTAAGCAGGCAATGGGTATTTTTAAGACCAGCCTCACTTAGTTGCACTGATGAAGTATTGTGATATATTATGGACTTTAATATACCTCCTCCCCAGATGATAAGAAATAGGGTTTTTCTGTATTTATACCTCAAAACTGAGGCCTGCAGAGGGGAGGGGGCTGCCTGCAGAGCCTGAGGCAGAGCTACGAAGTCATGGAGGTCTGCTAGCATTGTGGTCTGATCCCTGCTCTAGTTTCTCGTTCACATTTCCATGAGCTGTGCAGCCCTGTGACAAGTGACATTTAGCAAATCATGTCAAGTTGAGGATTTCTTGGTCTGATGGGGAGGAAAAAAAGTGCCTCTTGTTTTTTCTTGCTAGTTCTTCTTGTTAATTGTCTCAGAGCTCTTTTCAGCACCAAATACCAAAGTAGTAAAGCTGTGCAGGGGAGTTGAAGCTCTGCTTCCATCCCCATGTTTCTGCAATTACACATAAGTTGTTGCTTTGATTCACAGATGATGACTTCTAATATCTGCGTGGCTCCACCTCCTTTTCCAACAACACAGTGCAGGTTATTTAGAAATGCTGAGGAGAACCTCTGTGTAGCCCCACCACACACATCTACCTATCAAGAAAACTTGGATTTCATAACAAGATGCTTAAAAGTCACTAGTACAAGGTCACAGTTCCTGGGGCCCTTCAGGTATATTTCCTGATTTTTCCATAACTCCCCTGGATGACATGTAAGAGCTCTCTTGACCCATAAATTGTGGCATCCTTTAGTTTGTTTTTTAGGATTGACAGCTGCTGGGAAAGGCAGGGATAAGTTGTGATCTCAGCTCACTGTGCTAGAGGGTTGGGGTGTTTGAGAGACTCTGTTATAATGAGATGTGAGTGAAAATGGCAGGAGGGAATAGATTCTTAATTTAAATAATGAGTGCCCCTTGTTGCCTGACAGATGGTCATTTTCTAAGAAATGCAAAGTCTCTTTGGAGGGGTCAGATTGCTTGTATTTACGTGGAATAATGAGGGAGAGGCACTGGTCCCAACACATGCTGTGTTTTTCACTTTTTTCCAGGGGTATTCCCAGCTGTCTTTGAAAAGAGCAGATTTGATCCTTTGCAAACCTTGTGTGAATCTGACCATGCGTTATTGCACGAACAAATCAAACAGTAATGGGAGTGTCTCTGATATTCAGGCAGCTACTATAGTGCACTTTAAGCAAGCTTGATACTGATGCCAGAAAACATCTTGGGCATGAATGTGCCTTTGCTTGTGCAGGGCTGGCTGCAGTCCAAGTTCCAGTTATCTGCATGCCAGTGGCATCTTCAGGATTTAACACGTGGGAAGGCAGATGTATGGCAAAGAATTTGCTAAGGGGTAGGGCACTTTCCTACATGGTTCTCCACTTGCTGCATCCCATTTTAATGTAAGAACTAAAGATCAGGCACTCAATGCTCTATTATTTATTCCACCAGTGCCGATGATAGCCAGCAGGAGGGTTTTTTGGGTACAGCAGGAAATCCTTGCTGTTTCATGATATTTTAACTGGGATGGTGGCAGCCTCCTTGGACATCATGTATGTTTTGACACAATTAGTGTCACACTAATTCTGACACACAAGTGTCTTAATTGTCCACCCACTTCTCTGAAGCATGCTGATGCTTGTTGTCTTCATCATATGGATCACGGGATGTCAGAGGTTGGAAGGGACCTTGGAGATTTTGAGTCCAACCCCCCTGCCAGAGCAGGACCATAGAATCCAGCACNACACTCTTCATATGGAGCGTAAAGCAAAATGGTTTGTCTCAAGCCAGTGGCCAGTAGATAAAGATCTGTTTGCTTATGACTCATGCTCCCACAATGCCCAAGATTTGTGCTGCTTCTTGACAAAGATCTTTTAAGCATAGCTACAGGGCATTTAATCTACATGAAAGCACTCGAAGTACAACTCGAATGAATGGTTGAAGGAGTTGTTCAACCATCCTTGAACCCCACAGAGGAACTCATTGTGACAACTGGTGGTCTTAGCATGATTTCTCCCACTGTACCTAAATGACTGGTTAGGCTAATGTTTTAGCACAAGGCCCTTACAGTCTCATTAAACTTTTCCTGAAGTGGGAGGGGAAACAAACCCTTGAACTAAAAAACTCTTGTAATGACACAGACTGTACTTATGTGCTG
The DNA here is from genome assembly GCA_013399075.1 of Chloroceryle aenea. Classification (NCBI taxonomy): domain Eukaryota; kingdom Metazoa; phylum Chordata; class Aves; order Coraciiformes; family Cerylidae; genus Chloroceryle; species Chloroceryle aenea. The sequence continues at coordinate 699,302 of VWZY01012547.1, forward strand.
TCTTTCGGCCGTTTCCTGTGTGTAGGTCCCTCATTCTGCCCCATTTCTCCCAGTACCAAGGAATCATGAAAACTTCGTGTTGGGGAATGTGTAGTGATTACAGGCAAGGGACAATTTAGCTTGCACATACCAAAACAACCCTTTCCAAGCTCCCCTTAGCAGTGTCAGGGTAAGTTTTGCCATCACATTTTTAAAAAGGCTAAAAAAACATCCAGCCTCACAATTCTGAATTCCTAGAAAGGGGCAAGCAAGTTAGAAAACACCAAAGGCAGTGACTTTCTTTGTTGCTTGGCAGCTGAGAGATGCTCCCATAACACTCAGCAATTTCATACATCCTCACCATGTGGTCTTTAATCTGTGGGTAGCAATGTGTTTGGAAGAAGCCAAGTCAATCAACACCCATTTTTCACAGTGAATCAACTACTAGTGTCAAATTCTGGTCTGCATCTTGTGCCAGAAAAAGGTTTCTTGTCACCTAAATGGGAGCGTGCCATATCAGGCTGCAAAATCATTTGTTTCCTGGATGTGGCCATATATTATCTATTCTCTGTCAGGTCTGGGAGATTGAAACCACAGTTATATTGTGATAGGGCTTTTCCTTCCCTTTTGGTTCATTCCTCTCCAAAGATGGTCACCTGCTGTCTTCGTCACAGCCTGACCTCAGACTGACCGAGAAACGGGAGATTTGAGCAACATGGTGTCCCTGATGAGTTTTTGTTGCTCATCCACTTCTGTTGGCCAGTGCTACTTGCTAAGAGTTCTGCGCCTCTGGGAGGCATTTCCCAGGGACCTCAAATTACTAGTCAGTTTACAAAATGTTTGCCTGATCTTCTGCATGGTTTCCTGGCAGCATGTGGAGGTGTTAGCTCTGCTCTGGTAGGCTTAAGTTGTTACAGATTATAAAATATTTTATTTTTAAAAATCGGGTTTAGCTGGTTGACCTGCAGTGAACCAAACAGGTGATATTTACTAGTGACTTCCACATGGATGGGTTTTATTTGCAGGGGTGGGAAGAAAAGGAGAGAAACTGGAGCAGCAAAGAAGTTGACAGTGTAGCATTGACAGAGAATGAAACCTGCAATCAAGAACAAAAGCAATTTTTAAAAGGTTAGTATTCTAAATTTAGCTCCAAAGCTGCTAAAAGATGAGGGATGTTTTTAGTAGGTGATCCAATTGGTCTGTGATGTCAAAGGCAGTGAAAATTGCATGTGGAGCCAAAAAAAAAGTTCATGCTCTTCTGCACCCCATCATCCATGCAGGCTGTATTTGGGCTTGGGGGTGACAAGTACATCTGGTGGTGCCAATCAGGAATAATAAAGGAGCTGGTGACACCAAGAATTGCTGGTGTGCAATGGGATGCTCCCAAAGAACCTGCCCAGCTCTGTTGTGCTGTGTGTGATTGTAGATAATGAAATGCCATGTACTTTCATTACACTTCCAAATATAAAGGAAACCCTCATTTATCTACGCCTGGAGAATCAGAGAGAAAATCAGCATCAAAGAGAACCTTCTACTGAAAGCATTTGATGTTATAAAGGATAAAAAGTATCTGGCAGACGCCTTAAAGGCAGAAAATCAGACAGACATTGAAGTGCTACTAGCAGTCCAGCCTTGTAGCCTCTGGTTTAAATGCTCTAAGAGTACGATGATAATGCACTGGGGCATTCGGAGCATAAATTGATGTTTTGTCTTTAGCTTTATTTTAGTCGTGCTAAGAATCTGCCCTGCAGCTCCTGGATTAATTAAATGCTGACAATCTACTAGGAGTGGAGGATTTCTCCTGCCCTTTATGTGTGCTGCACAGGCTGGAGTACATAGTGCCCCCAGGAAATGAACTTGTTCCATTAGGCAAAATCAATAAGGCCGAAATCTCTGTGAAATTCTTCTATTATATTACAAATAGACTAAAACCCTATACCTGGTGATGGCAATCATTGCTTTTGTGTCCTGGACAGATGCTTGTGTGAGCACTTTGGTCAAATACGCACATGCATTTCTTCTGCAAATGGTTTGACTTCACTGCTGTTTCCTACTGTGGCTGATGATTCCCACCCCCCACCCTCCCCCTTCCTTATAAAGGCAAAACTTTATTTTGCCTCTGTGCTTATTCTAAGAAATCAGTTGCTTTCTGGAGTATTTAGAGTAACTGTGATAAATCTATTCACGTAAACCTTTGCTACAGAAGGCCATATTTTTGCAAATAAGTTCAGACTCTCTTCCCAAGCAGGATGTCCTAAGTTTCTAACTTTCCTCAGTTGCAGCATTGGCTTTTTCTCATCACACAAATTTTATCTCAAATCCAAGATGATAACCTTCTGCCACAGCAGGGTAGGGATGCGGGAACAGCTCAAGCATCTCCTCAGCAAGTGACACTAGTGCCCAAGCACTGCCTGAGACGAAACCTCAAATGTGCCATGTGCTTACTCTCCCCGAGCAGCCCAAAGTGGCACATGGCTTGCAATCAACTTTTTTGTCAATCTTTTCATATCAGCTTCTGAAACAATCAACAGGTTCAACTTATGTCACAGGGAACCATATCTGTAACAGCAAAAATCAGGGCACCAACAGGTTTTGATGGGCTCTCGGACACCTGCCACACTTTTCACCTTCTCTTGCGTGTCCTGTCTCTAGCAGGTTTATCACACTGATGAGCTGTTAAAGCAGCAGATGCCACAAAGGTTTATTTTCTTAAGAATTGCAACATGGGAAACATTTGCAAGGAAATCATGATCCTTATTAGTGTCATTTTCACAGAAGATTAGTCTCCTGCTGTCTCCACATTGCACTGAAATAGACCCAATCCTGCATAAGTTTCTTTGATACACTTATATGAATGTTGTTTGTGGTTTTTTTTTATCTCTGGTGGATGGGGCAGGTGAACAGAAGAGTTAAGCTGCAACAAGCAAGGTACATGTTGGATGTTAGAGGAAGTATGGCCAGAAAGTGGATTGCTTTGAGGATAGGGTTGGGACAGTCCCCATCTCAAGAAACTCTTAAGGACAGCTTGGATAAGGTATGTCAGAAGTGTTTTCCCTGACTGACAGCCTGAAGAAAAGGTTAGGCCACTTCTCCTGGTCCTTCTCAGGGTTATTTGTCTTCATTGCTGAAGGTCCTGTGTTATGTCAGGGTGCTGTGTATCAAACTACTTGTTTCTTGGAGGTTTCCAAAACTGAAGTCCTCCTTACAGTTCCCGGGAAAAAAAAAAAAAAGGCCTTTGGGGGACATATTTTGTTATGAGAGTCAGAGATTAACACCCTTCCCAGCATCCATAGCAACCTGCTATGAGCTTCTGCTTGAAAATCTTTTAATCTTCCTTAGATGCTTTTTGAACACTTTCCAGGAATGTTCTGCTCTTTCCCATTCACAACTACTAAATATACATTGTTTGGACTGCAGACCCCAGTCTATTTTTACATTTGTTTTCAGCATATTTTGATTTTTCTACCCTGGATAGAATAATTTGGTCTGTTCCTAAACCCCAAGACCTTGCTGCCCCCTCTCCTGCCACTGTCCCAGTTTCAGCATTCAGTACAAGGAGTTTATTATTCTTCTGGTACTTCTGTGTGGACAAGGACTCTGCTGGTTTCTGGCTGGCTGGAGACAGACTTAAAACTGGCAAAAAGCAGGCAGAAAATGTAGTATCGGTTGTCCATACAGAGGAGTAATAAAGCACCTCTGTAGTCTGTATCCTGTTTGTAAATGGTTAACTGAGTTCTGGGGCAGAATATACTGTAATAGAGCAATGTATTCATGCTTGTTGGAGCATTTCTCATTCCTCTGGGTTGAAATGTCCAATGGCTTTCATGTCTAAGGCAGAAAACAAATGCCTGCTTACTTGCTTCCTCATCCTCCCATGTGCTAATATTTAGCAGGGATTTATTTATTTGTTTAGGTGTGAGGAATATGGACTCATTGTTTGCATTGTATGAATGGGAATGGCAAGAAATATTGGCTTGTATCAGGAATAGTGTGGTCAAAAGGAGAAGACAAGTTATTGTGCCCTTGTACTCGGCACTTGTGAGGCCTCATCTTGAATACTGTGTTCAGTTCTGGGCCCCTCATTATAGGAAAGATGTTGAGATGCGGGAACATGTCCAGAGGAGAGCTACCAAGCTCATGAGGGGTTTAGAGAACAAATTGTATGAGGAGAGGCTGAGGAAGCTGGGTATGTTTAGTTTGGAGAAGAGGAGGCTGAATGGGGACCTCGCTGCTCTCTACAACTACCTGAAAGGAAGTTGTAGAGAGATGGCTGTTGGACTTTTCTCCTTAGTAGCTACTGACAGAACCAGAGGAAATGGTCTGAAGTTGTGGCAGGGGGGGGTGAGGGTCGATATTTGGAAGAAATTCTTTACAGGAAGAGTGGTGAGGCACTGGAACAGCCTTCCCAGGGATGTGTTTGAGTCACCATCCCTGGAGGTATTTAAGAAATAGATAGACCTGGTGCTTCAGGAATCAGGTGCTTTGGTTTTTTAGTTTTTTTGTTTTGTTTTGTTATGGGTATGGTTGGACTCAGTGATCTAGGAGGTCCTTTCCAACCATGAATATTCTATGATTATTTTTTTTAGTCATTGCTGCTCTGACCTCCTGGAGTCTTTCTCTCTAGATCTGGTGAAGATTTAAAGGGGGGAAGAAAGAAAGTGAAGGAAGCAAGATTTGAGAAAATATTCTCAGGTGCGTGGATAGGGAAGGACTATTCCATTCCAATTGTACCTTGATTAAGCTTCTACATCTCCACTTGATCTTCATATGGAAATTCACTCTTCAAATAATTTGACCCCGGAGACTTAGAAATATTCAGACTTCTGTGATGCAAAATGTTACTAATGATATTACTTTGTGCTGAGCTGACAGCATCTTGCTGGGCATGGAGGCTGAGCCCAGAGCAGTGACACTGAGTCCCAGCTCTGCTTGAGATCTACCTCTAGTCTTTGGGAAGGGGGCTTAAAGCCAGAAATGATGAGGTTTTAAGTGTAGGTTAAAGCACTGCAAAGCTTAAATCCCACAGGGACAGCCACAGTCCTGGGCCATCACTTCATTTAACTAGCACCCACCACAGCAGCTGGCTTGCCTCTGCATGTTTTTTTTTCCTCCAGCAATGGCCTGTGCCCTTTGATAGTGACAGTGATAAACTCAGTTCTTCCAACAACACTGGTACTTTAGAAGAAAAGAAACCCAAGCCCCAAGTCTATTACTATAGAAACAAAATCCTTAATCCACTGGGGTTGGATAGTGTTGCAGAGAAAAGTTGACCGTTTACCAGTATGAAGGCAGGTGAAAGGGTTAAAGACAAGGCTGGTGCTTGTTCCTCTATGGCATTATCAGTATGATTGCTTTTCATATCTTGTTTATTGTGGTTAGCAGAGCAGCTATAATATAGAGTGCTACATGCAATAAATCTTGTCATTGCGAACAGAGTACTTTTCATCAGAGCTCAAGGAATTGCAAGGTAAGCGTTCAGAGGCAATCTATAGATTTAATTATATAGAAAGTCTAACCTGTGTATATCTTAAAGGAAATTATGACCGTTAAGATATTATGTTCAGGTTTGCTTGTATTAAGGATATTGTCTTATTTTAGTTGTTATGAGGCCACAGATAATGGCAATGCCAGCATGATGTCGTCTGTGGTTTCGTATCAGCACTGAACAGCCAAGATGCTGGTAATTTAAGGGTTGAGGTTTTTTTCCCTTTCTGACAGCTATGCCTATAAATTTATACACCTACATTTTAAAATCTTCTCTGATGTTAATTGTAGCCCAAGAAATCTCAAGGGGTAAAGGAAACCATCTCTGATTTCATTTATTTAGTCAAAGACAGGCCTGTGATCACAAAGCAAAACTGTACATGGAAGTGACAGGTCCAAATTGCTCTAATCTCCCACTGCCATGTTTGGTTCCTGGAACTGGACTGGTCATGACATGTCCCCTGCTGGTGGGACCCATGAGACATGACATGTCTGTGGTCTGGGCAGAACTGTGAAGGTCATTTACCCTATCAGTGAAAACCACCCATGGGAATCCTGGGTGTTTGAGATTATAACAGTTTTAGCAAATTCTTTTTTTCCTTCCTTGTGAAATCCCCATCTTGGGTTGTACTGATGTGTGGGCTTGGGGAGTAAATCAGCTGACCTGTGATATAGGGTCCTGAGGGGTCAGGATGGGTGGCTTTAGTGCTTCTCTCCCCCTAAATTTCATGCCAGCTATTTGCAGCAGCCATTTTCTACCCAAAATCCCCAAGTGTTGGATTTTTGCAGTTGTCCCTTGGTGGAGTGTGAGCATCAATGTGCTTTGGGGTTCTCCTCGCCCAGTACAAATGCTGTGGAGACTGCCAGAGTGCAAGAGACAACACGGAAGGCTTTTGTTGAGGGCGGTGTCCTTGGGACATGCCAATTCAATGAATTTGAGGCTCTAAGTAAACTTCTGGGGCTTGAGTTGCTCTGCTTTGAGGAGCAGTGTCTGGTTCACTGATGGTTTCCCAAGCTGAGGCCTGAGCAGAGTTGCTTGTCCCAGTCTCAGCTCTCCAGGAGGGACAGAAATAGGACTATTAGAAATGGAGAGATGAGTTTATCTTTGCTAATTAGTGGCAAGACCAAGCTGGACTAAATACTCAGCTCCATATCTGCAGCTGCTGTGCAAACTCCATGATGTGGTCTGTAGCTGGGAGAACCTGTCCTGGTCATCCCAGCTCAGGAGAAGGTATGAGGAGCTCCTTGGTGGTACATGAAATTCCCAGATGCATCGCTGAAGTGTTTCACTTAGACATGAGTGATTGATGTTGTGGGCACTCCTACCTGGTCATGAGGCAGTTGCCCAATGTGCCCTCAGGGGAACAAGCTGCTCAAACTGGTTTGTTCAGGAAGGAGAACTGAAAACTCCCATCTGGGAAAGGACAGAACAGGAGATGGATCTGCCCCAAATTCTCTCCACTGTTCTCATCTGCAGCCCTGAGAAGGGTTGAGGAATGTTTGCATCCATTTCACTGACTCACTCGTCACCTGTGTCTTGTATCGTAAAAATGGGGTTTGAAGCCCTGTGGACCAAACAATGCAGAATTGCTGCTGGCTTATTTCATTATGTTGGGCTGTAAACTGATTTTTCAGGAGCTACTTCACAAGGGCTTGTGTTATTAGGGGCACAGAGAACCTCAGAGATGCTGCCAAGCAGAAGTGGAGAGGCCACCACACCACCAAAACTCATCGGTTTTGTTTCTGATGCTGATATTGCCCAAAGTCCCAGGGGTCTGCAAATTGCTGAGTTCGCCTAGTGCTTCAGTTCACCACCCTTCATTAGAGACAGATTTCCTCCTTCACGCTGAAGCTGGAAAGACAGAAGTAATTAGTAACCGGAAGGTGTTCTACTTAAATGGTAAGAATAGAGTAAGTACAGAATGCAAAACTAAAAGGTGCATTTTTCTTCCATCTTACCAGAATAAAGTAAATCACAGCTGACTGGAGAACAGTCTAAAATGACTAAGAGCTGAGCATCCACAAAAAAATAAAGTACATGTCTTTAATTAGCACAAAACCACTCATTTCCATCCATAAGCAACAGATGCTAAGGTTTCACTCCTGTCTCGCTGGCAGCAGCCTTGGTCTCTGAGACCCCCCTCGCCAAATCTCCTGAGGACTGGGGGCAGTAGTATCTTGGAACTTGTGCAATTAGGATGCTCAACAGGGTGAATGAAAAATAAAAAAATTCTGATAACTGTGGCAGTGATGAAGCTGTGAGTAATTATTTCAGGTTTTGTGTTCTGGGGTGATAGGGTGGGGGAGTGTGGCTCAGTCCCCAGTGTAGCAGGAGCCGTAGGGAAGTTGCTGCCTGGGCCATGGTGTGAGCAAGAAATGCCTTAGTGGGAATTTGCAGCCCAGCTGTCTACTTCCCTTGCTGTCCTTTAAACTCAGGGATATTTAAAAAACAAACAAACAAAACACCAACTAGTATATATTTGAGTGGCAGCACAATCACAGAAACAAGCTCTTTTGTTCATCACACAGTAGGAGCTGAAATGTAAGATTTATTTGTGTTAACTGGGGAAATCCTGGCCCACATTGCTTTTAATGAGAGGTTCTTACGAGCAGGTTTTTGTGCCGATGGCAAACCTGTTATGCAAGCTGGTTCCGGCAGCTGTGCACACAAGGACTTGTGTGCTTTTTAATTCAACACAGGCATGCTAACATGAAGAAAAGCCCTCTTTCCCAAAACTGTCCCAGGACCCACCCCCCCCCAGCACCCACCTCCTAAACCTCTGCAACTCCCTTTGTACTTCTGCTCCGGTGGGAAAAGCAAAGCATCTGCAGTGACCTTCTGCTTGTCCTAGTTCTTGGCTGAGAAGGAAAAATCCCTCCTCTGCGGCTCTGATACGGATCTTGGTAGTTTCTCCTGCACAGGATCAATAGCTTGAATAAGTTGGGCATTCAGCTATACCTTAAACTAGCTATACTCTTCACCAGCCTACCAAATCTCAGTCTTGATTCAGCCAGATTGTATTTGTGGTGGTGTTGAGCATCCCTAATCTCAGCTGTTATCTTTCCATGGGCTTTTCCAGGGGCTGAGATTCCCATCCAGGTTCAGGATTTGTCCCCCAGGGACTGTCAGTGTCTCTTCTTTGTCTCTGACCAGGTGCTGGGTTGGTGACAAATGGGCACGATCACAACATGTGCTTAGATTTTAGCACGCAGAGCTGGTTTGCAAATGGAGCATTTTGTTAATGCAGAAGGAAATGGATGGATATTAATGGCTCTCTTGCAGTTTGTCATTTTTCATGTGGGCTATTGATGAAATAACAGTAAACTGAGGGGAAACGACAGAAGAGAAACAGAGGTTGGGAACAACCTGAAGTCAAAAGAAAGTCCCCATATGGACTAGGAGCAGAGAGAGGCTACATTTTAAGCTGATTTTTTTCCAGTAGGTTTGCCGATATCTAAATGTTTCAGGAATTCTTCTTGCCCTCACCAAGCTGGTTGTAGAAAAAGTTCTTCTGAAAGTCAAACATTACTTTAACACTTCCAAAACTAGCCATTTTGATTTTTCTTCTCAAATCTTTCACTTTACATTCCTTTCACCAGGAAACATTCAAATTTGGAGGGGGGGACGACAACACCACACGAAACATCATACAGGCCCAAACTGAGAGCAGAGCAATATAATTTTGGTTTAAACAGAGAGGAGAGATGTATTTGATTCCTGAAATTTTTTCAACTTCTCTTTTATGCCTTTTTCTGCACACTTGCTTTCTTCTTAGGGATTGCAAGTGAAAAATAATAATAATGGAATTGTTTTCCCTGCTGGGGCGAAACTCTCTGTTGCAGTGGCAATAGGAAGTTTATTGATGCTGGATCCAGAAGACTGTTGAGTGTGGACAATTCTTAGATGAAAAATGATGGCACTTTGTTCTGTGCTGAATCCAGCCAAACATTGTTACGATCATCTTGGGCCAGCTCTGGGGAGGGGAGTCTTAATTACTTGGGGAGGTGTTCACTTATTGGCTCCTGAAATTTAGCAGGGAGAATAACTTCTCTTGTAGCAGTGGCACTGTGTGTGCTGTCTGCAGCTCAGAGAGGAGCAATGAGCAGGTACATGTATTTAATGAAATGTATTAAATTTCCTATAAACAGCAGAATCTTTCATGGTGGATTCCTTTGCCCTTTACAGGGCAAAGAGAGTTATGGCTTCTTTAAGGATGCAGATATACAACAACCTTTGGTATGGGGAAAGTCCAGGGGAGAACAGAGTGCACTTTGTTTTTTTCTATAAATTTAGAGAAAGCTTTCACCTTAGAGGGAATACTATAGCTTTGTTCTGCCTGTTTGCACTTTGCCTTGCTTAGTGATGTTCCCTAGTTTTCAGCGCATTATTTTGACGTGCATTTCTAATAATCCTCTCTCTATGCTTTGGTCTTGTCTCCATTCTCTCCCTCCATGGCCTGGTCGCTGCATTCCTGGCAGTAGCAGTACGTTTTTTCTGACAGACAAAACAGCCACATGCTCTCACCATCTTTAAACACAGGGAAAGATAGAAGCTTTTCTTGGAGAAAAGAGCTACTCTGCTTTAAGTAGCATTTCAGTTTCATATCCCAAACATGAGATTCTACCCTCCTGCCAGAGAGCAAGGCTGGGAAAAGCTTTTTTTAAATCAACTCGGCAACAAAAAGTCATTGAAATGTATCACTTTCTCTTTTTCACTGCTTCCCTTCCCCTCACCTCTGATGTAAACAGTAATTTGGCTGACACCCAGTGCCAGCCACCTACATCCTGTGTGATTAACACTCCTTGCACCCACTGGACCAGATTGCACAATTTTCCACCTGCAGTTTAAGGAGTGATGGCCACATGGTGGGTATATCTGTGTCCCTGGGCAGGGGAAAACTCAGATTCTCCAAAAATACAGGCTCTGAGGATAAAAGGGTTGCATGGGGCTGGTTTTATAGGGCCCCTTGGAGGTATCAGCTTCCCTTGAGCTACTACAGTTAGCATGTGCTCATGAGCATCTGTTGTATGCTGTCATCAAAAGATTCAACCCAAAGTTTGCTTCATCCTATTTACAAAGTGAATTTGATGATGTAAGAGTTGGACCAAGCAAGTCCATAAGTGTGGGATCCTTCCCTGACCTCCTGTCACAGACCTCAGTGGGGCAGGTACAGGCAATCAGGCAGGCACGGGGGAGATTTGATGCCAAAGTGCAATTGAGTGATGTCCATCACAGCACAGCTGCTGCTCCCTGGCTGGAGCCTCATCAGCTGGCTGAAGCCAGGGCTCTTGGAGGGAGTGCCTATGGGCAAAGGGCTGCTTGGGCTTGGGAGAGCTATTTCCCCACCATGTCCCTGCCTTGCTTCTACCTTGGTATGGGAGCAAGAGATTTTCCATGTACTCCGTTCCTACCAGAAGAGGAAAGACTGATTTCAGCAGCTGTGTTCAACATCAATGCACCTAAGCAGAGATGAAACTAATATCCAGCATTTGGTGCACTCTGCTTGGCCCTGTGGCTGCCTGGCTCAGGTGTTAATGTCACTAGTGGGTGATGTTTGTCCTCCCCACCATTGTCCTTCACAGCCAGGGGAAGCTTCTTGCCTGCACTGTACTCCTATCTCCTACCTGCAAACAGGTTTCATGCTGCTGTGGATGCTGGTAAGAGTCATGAGCATGTGTGTGTCTTTTGATAAGCAACGTCAAGGACAAACAATTTTTTATGTCCAGGATTTTGTACAGGTGCTAAGATAATGGGGATCTTGTAGGTGGTAAGGAAATGTTGGAAAACCTGTGTGAAAAAAGTGTTCTATTTATGTTCTAGTATGGCAAAACTATTTTTTGGGCTCTTCTTGGGGAGATTCACTTGGTGTGACTTGCTTCAATGGCATGGGGCCATTGAAGCATGTCAGGCTCAGATGGGCTTCTGGCCTGGAGTGATGGCAAGGGGCTTCTCAAACAGGGGCAAGAAAACACTAAAGGGCCTGCAAGAAAACACGAAAGGGCCTGCAACAAGTGATGTCTTATCCTGCTGGGATGTCCTGAGACATCCCCATGGTCGGTTTTCATGCCTCAAAGCAGCTGGCCTTGAGGATCTGTCCTAATGTTTCTGCAAACCCTTTAGAAAAGCAATTCAGACTGATCTCTCCCAACGCTCAAAGTGGGACCATGAGTCCCGTGGATGTCACTGTCACAAGTGAGAGTCACAGCACAGCCTCAGGAAGGGACCAGACATAGCCTCTGAGCAGCTTTGTCTGCTGCTGGCATGTTCATGACTTCAAAGGCAGGAACTGAGAGGTTTCTTAGAGCCTCAGCTTTGTTATTCATCTTCTCCGATGCTCATAAATTATCAACAAACAACCTCAGCTATCAAGTTGGTGAGGAGGACTGGGTAATTATGTTTGTGATTCAAAATGAGGGTTGTCAATTTTAATTAGGGAAAGCTGAGGTCACAGGGAATTTTTAATGTTACTACCTGAACTCTTGAGTGCTGCACAGAAAGGAATCGTAAATGAAAAATTAATCACGGCTTGGTAGGGAGTGCACAGGGTGCTCCTTTTCCTCCTATTTGATTATTTTGCTCTCTTTGAAGCAAATTTGAGTCTAGTGATACAATTGCCAATGGGTTTGTTTTTCGTTACAGTAAGAAAAAGCTATAGGCATGTACCAGAGGGGCTGGGTGATTTCAAGGGCAATCAGATTTGTAAAGCCCAGAAATCACTAATATTTAGAGATTTCTCGGATATGAATTTCAGAAGCAAGCCCACTACCTGGATGTCACTTCTCTCTGAGGCTCTGGTATCAGCAAATCCATTCTGAGGTGTTACCTGTCCTGCCAGTGCTGATGTCCATGCCTGCAGGCTTTCCCTTGTCCTGGTGCTTTGCCCTAGGACAGGCAGGATTTGGGCTTTGCACCCTCCTAGGCAGAGCTCAGCAGTGTGCAAGAGGAAGCTTAGAAAAGGCAAAGTGTATTGAATTGTAAATCTTCTCTGGTTTGTAACTAGTATTAGGCATTTTGTGCTCCTATAGCTGCACTACTCTGTGGTGAGGGTGACACCAGAGCTTGTCCCCAGGGATGATAGAGGGGGCAGGGGGTGCTGGGCTGTTGCTGCATGGCAAAAGACTTCTCCCCTGCATAGAGATAAACACTGGAGAGCATTGGTCCTATTGTACCTGTTTCTCCTAAAATCAAGGGAGCTTCATCCTTTAATGTCACCAGCAGCCAGGGGGGCTGAGTGATTGCAGTTATCTGAAGAGCAGGGAAATGTCAGCCCATCATAGGGAGTGGGGGTTAAGTTTTAATCAGCAGGGCAGTTACGGCTTTTAATTATTTTTTAAATTTTTTTTTTCATTTAGACAGGATCTGCTGCATTGCATGTGATCTTGTGAATATTTATAATGAGAAATTTTTTTCTTGCTGCTTCCGTGATTAACTATTTTGGTACTTTCCAAGGACATGCACAACAAAGGTCAAAATGAAAAAGCCCAATCCTTTCTTGGTGTTATCCTTTGAGCATTATTAGTCAGGCATGACTTTGGCCTCTGCACATCCACTGTGAAGTGTTTTTCCTCAGTCAGTCAACACTACCTTTCTTGGTAGTTAGCTTGGTACAAGCAAAGCCAGAGAGGAAATGAGAGAAGCTTGTGTTCCCAAGCTTCCCCAATGCTATGGTACCACTGGAGCACGTGGGGTCACAGAGCTCCCTTGGATGCTCACTCTGTGATTCTGGAAAGTGTCTATGATCTCAAAGCACAACTCAGAGGAGTTTTTGCCAGGCAAGGTGACTCAAACTTCACTGACATATCCCCAGTCAGGCTCTGGAGACAGCTGCCTCACTGCCTGTTAAGAATTCATCTTCTCTCACTGCAGTTACTGAATTGCCACCAGGCTCAAGGAGTAGGGATATTCATATCAAGAAAAGCCCCAGCCAGGCTGAATAGCTGCTGTGCAGCTTGTTCACATACTACCATACCTAGTGCCAGCTCTTTAACTGTTTGACACTCCAGCATTTGGAGGAAAAATGTGCACATGTGAAGTACACTCCTGGGAGCCTCTGCATTTGTGATTGTTTCTGCAAACTGCAGCCAACTGTGCTTCAAGCTTTGCTCTGATTTGGGGACAGGAGGTCAAAGTCTGGCAATAAAACTGTTTGGCTCCAAGGTTTTGAGACAGAAGAATCTTGAGGACATGATTAACACACAGTTACTTGGCTCCTATTTATTATACTAGCTGAATACAACCAAGCCAGTTCCTTGTATAGGACGATCTGGACTGTTTATGGGTTTATTCTGTAGTGAAGAGACAAGCTATGGGATGCTGTCCTGTAAATTGTTTGGTGCCCTCAATTATTTCTCTCCGGGAGCCTTCTTTGTTCAGCCTGCTTCCCAGGCAAGTGCCTGGTATCATCGGGAGGGCAAAAGGTACTGTCATTCATCTGCACCATGGCAGAGAGCTTGTAAACTGTCTGGCTGCAAATAGGATACAGGGTGGTAATTAAAATATGCTCTCAGAATACAGAAAGAGGCTGCAGACTAGTATTTATCAGCTCCTAGGACTTCAACAGGCTGGTAGAATAACAAAGCATATTTAAAACAACAGCTTAATTAAATGGTGCTATGGTTTTAACCTTGCCTAGGAAAATTGCTGGCTTATTTCCTCTAAAGCGTGCATTCAGAAAGGGAAGGACAAGGACATTCATAGACAAAAATTTGGGCTACTGGCCAAAAAAACCCAAAAATTTCAGTCAAGGGATAAAGCACTTGACTGGGCTTTAGGAGAAAGGCCCTTTTGCTGCTGCTGGCTGATTCCCCAAGTCCCGTTCTCTGTATCCCCTTTGCTCTGTTTATGGAGAGAAAATGAAATGAGGGCTGGCTTGCAAAGAACAGAGCTGCAAGGAGGCAGCTGATATTACTCCTCTGTCCCATGGATCCTTGCTCACCTGGGTAGCACTGCCTGCACCTAGGGCCTATGGGACGAGTTTGTCTAAAATGAGGGTTATAAGGATATAAAAGGCAAATGAATAGGGCTGAGCCTGCAGTAAGACAGGGAGCAGGGGGAGGCAGCACCTTCCAGTCACTGGCCTGTGCTGGTGCCATTCTGTCCTCTCCCCAGAGCTGTGCCAGGAGCAATCCAAATAGCGTTACAGGGTAGTCCCCTGTTTTCTTCAGGCCTCGAGACCAAGGTGATAGAGGGATAACAAGACTTCATGTGCTGGATCTTGAAAATTCTGATGAGCCACAAATTGAGCCTGGCTTGTTTCTGTGTGACCAGGAATGCTTCACTGTGTTTCTCTGAGGGCTGTTCAGTGGGTTGATCTGCAGAGGATCACCTATGAGCAGGGATGTCTGTCAAACTAAGCAAAAGGTCTGACCTTATCTCCTGCAGCCCAATGTGGCTTATTTTTGGAGTGTCCCACAAGTGTGGCAGGGACCTTGTGCTCTGGAGCTGCCTGTATGTGCAGGGAGACTCTGCCAGTCACAGGTGATGTCCAGCTGTGAGTGCCCAGGCAGGGAGCAGCCTAGCTCTCCTCAGTGCAGTCTTTTGAGGGCTTTTGGTCCTTCTTATGAAGCTGTTCCCAAAGGTGACTGGAAAGAACTGCAAACACCTTCCTTCCTGTCTGTTTGCATTTGTGGGATCTGACCTACTTGTTGGTTTTTGTAACACAAAAGCCTCCCTTGTTTTCTGCCTTTCAGCAAGCTCCTGGAGGAATGCCCAAGGCCTGGGGGCCATCAACAGCCCCAGGAGAGAATCCTGGCCTCTTGAATGAACCACAATAAGCTTCACCTTAGAGAAGCTGACCCCAGGGAAGGAAGGCAGTTTTTGGGGTGGCTGATGCCAGATCCATGCATAGTGACCCGGATGTGTTCCCAACCCTGCTGCTCCAGCCTCCCCCTCCCTGAACCCAAGCTCAGAGACGTTCTCCCTGTGGTCAGGGCTATCAGGGCTCGGGGACTGATGCCTTCATGCAAACCCAAATGTGCAAACCCTTGTCAAGAAATTCTACAAAATCATACTTCTTGTGGCCACAGCCTTTATCTGTTTCTGAAAGGGCAGGGATAGTTAAACCACTGAGGGGCAGGGAACCCCTTCTCAGTCCCTGTGCAGCATCACTTGACGTGCCAATATTGTAGGTAAAACAAGGGGTGAAATAGAAGTGCAGAAGCCTCTCCTCAGGTGGGCTGTACCCCAGGCTGACTGTGCTTTGGTGCAGGTCAGCAGCAACACTGGTCCTATTCTTTTGCAGCACCAACATCCCATGGCTGCGGATGACAGTGGCAACACCAGTCCCCTTGGGGAGATCAGTCTTTAAGAACATACAGAAATGAAGCCATTTCTATGCCAAGAATTGTGAAGGACATAGCTGGGCTGCGGTGAGGAGCCCCAATGGGCTTTGCAGAGACCTTTTGCTTTCCTCTCTATTCATCCCACCAGCAATCCCAGGCTGTTATCCCCCCAGGAGAGAAACAGCTGTTATGAGCCCAGGAAAAGGCACACAGGATGCACTGAGGATTTTGGAAAGACTGAGTTTGAACAGTGAGGAAACGTTAATGCATGTTCTTTTCCCTTGTAAATGTTCTTCAGAAGACACTGCAGCTATCTGTGAAGCTCTGACACAACAGCAAGTCATAAATGATAGCTTTCTTCAAGCAGAGTAGACAGGAAGCTTAGTTAAATACATCAAATTAACTGTCAGAATAATCTTCAAGGACCTGATGAGCCTAAAGATTAAACAGCATGTTATTTCTTCTCTGTGCTTTTTTTATCTTAGCAAAACGGATTTACAGTGGATTCCAAAATCCATATTTTAAATGAATTGCAAATAGTTTTTGTAGACTTGGCCCATATGAAAGGGATTATTACCCAAAACAACCCCTCTGTCAAGGGGAATGTAGGTTAAAGAGAAATGGGAATGTAAATAAATATAAGGGCTGTACAGTGAATTCTGCAGGGGGTATGTTTATTTTCTCTTTGATTCTCCAAGCTTGGCTTCCTATGCAATTAAAGGGTCTAGCTCTTCATTGCAAAACATATGATAATTTCTTTTTTTTTTGTGTCATTGGTAAATATTTGGTCTGAAACTGTTTAAACATAAGCTTTCAATAATCTTTGTTTTGCTTATTTCTGTTCCCTGGCTGAATTCTGGTTTGAATTTCCATAGGCTAAAAATACATGATTTTGTTTGAAGAGCTTAGATAATCTTGTTCATTGTGCTATTTATCTATTACTGGGAAAGTCTAATCCTTCTTTGATTGATGTTCAGTGTCACATAGCTAAACAGTCATACAGGATATGCAGCAGGGAGTTATTCTTAACCACACTCTTCAGGTATCTGAGCCCACTGCTGGCATAGCGCATCTGCCAGTATTAAATTGTATTGCCCTAACAAAACCTGCTGCTGCAGGGCAGGAGCAAAAATGTTAACAAATAGATGCAAAAAAGGTGATAAAAGGCAGAAATGGCAGAGGATATTAGGAGGCATAGGGCAAAGAGAGATTGGTAGCAGTCAACCCTGATTTTCAAGATAACAGCATGACTCTGAAGCACCATTCCCCACATTGTTCAGGCTTGAACACTGTGAGGAAAGGACGATGAGTGCCCAATCTGTGATATTTATCTAGGGCTCTGTATTTCAGTTTCCCTTCTAGGATGTTTTATGGGGAAGAGATGATGATTTCTTTAATTTATTTAAAGACAAGTAAAAGAAGCAGGGAGAGGTAAACAAACCAATGCTTCTGAAGGCTCTCCCCATTTACTGGGCTTCTGGATGTTCATGTCAAAGTTAAAGAGTAACATTAATTACAGGCATCTAGAAAGAGCCATAATCATCTGTCATTCATGGTGACAGGATGACATCTCCTGTTTGGCTGGTTCAGCATTACCATTCGCAATCTCGGGAGCTCAGGCTACAATCCTAACTATTTCTGACAACCTCGAGAGATGAGTTTGACACTTTGGATGTATGTATGTGGAAGGGGAGGTTGTACGGCAGTGCAGGTATGTGTTAGAGCCTTCCATAGACAAAGAGCAAACAGGTATTTTCATTCTGAGCAACATTTAGTTTGGATAAAAGGGGGAAATTAGTACAAAAGAAGAAAGCACTGAGAGTGGGTTACCCTGTGTGCCTTTCATACAGCTTGTATTGTAGATTCACCACTATGTCTGGGGTCCCATTAAGCTAGATGCTGTACATCCCTAGTGACACTAAACTCCTCCAAACAGGCAACAGATGAAGTGTGATAAGTCATTAAACTGTGGCAACTCCGTTGTGCATCTTATTCTTGCTCAATCCCTTCTTTCCCATGAAGGGGGGTCATGGGCTGCCCAGTGGCTCGGTAACTTGGCCAGAAGTGACCTCCTTGGAGCCTGACCTTCATCCTTTGCTCCTGGAAATCTCCTTGTGGATTTTCTTGCTTCCAGGATGAAATACTTGTTTGAAAAAAAATAAACAAAAACTAGTAGCTGTTGAGAGCTGGTCTGTTTGTACCTCTACATCTACAATGCTATGATCATAACTGTTATCAAAATCTTGCTTGAGAGTGCCTAAATAGAGTAAATTGGACTGGAGGGCAACAGGGGCAGGACTACCAGATTCAAATAAGAGGTTCAGCATGCTGAGACTCACCAGTTCAAGGCTGGTAAGCACCCGTGTGCAGGCTAACAAATGGCCAGTATCACTGCTCTGTGCAAAGCAGGGCACCAGTGTCAGGTCTTTTTTTTGGCTGGGTGGGGTCTGTGTTGTGTCTCCACCCTGCCCCCCCCAGTCAGGTGTCAGTCTCTTGGAGAGTTGACATCTCTCGTACCTTGTCTCTGGCTTCTCTATGTGTCTGCATGAAGCAGGCCCACGGGCTCCTGCTGAGCTCAGAGCTATGTAGGAATGAGGAGACCCTGCCTGCATTGTTGCAGAGCATATGAGGAATGCAGCATCTTTGTTGCTCTTGATTAATAATGTGTCATGAGAGATGAGAGCCATTTACCTGTGAAATTTGCTAACGAAGTGCTCTATCAATAGTAGCAGAAATGACGAAGAAAAACAAAAAAAAAATCCCCATGCAGCCCTAAACTAAATAATCTAAGGAGTGTCTCCTCTGATCATTTTGCTACAGACTAGATCAATAGCAACATTTGAATGAAGCCAGGAGAGTGGCTCTGAGCCCAGAGCTCTGCAGCATTGGCAGCATTCACAGCCCTTATCATGGTTTATTACACAAATGTTTTTCCTGCACATTGCAAGGTTCCTGGCTGGCTAATATACAACCATTGTCGAAATAAATTTTTTTTTTTTTTTTTTTTTCCTTGCTAGAGGGGGGATCAAGCAGTAACTCTTCACTGCCACTGGGAAAGAATATGCAAAAGATCAGGCTCACATTAGAAACTGAATACAGACAGAAAAGGCAATCTGTGCTCATTCTGCTCTTTGAGCAGATGCTAGACTTTGCAAAGTTTGGTGTGTTTGCAATCCGGACTCTTTGAGCAAGTCGGTAAGAATCTGTGCTGGGTCTTTACATGAGATTTCTAACTAGCATGATGAATTTCTTTGTTTGCTGTGCTTATTTTTCTCCCTCAACTGAACCAGTCTCATAGTGTTTATTGTGTAGTTCATTATTTATACTGCAGCATTCATCTGCCCTCATCGGATCAGCTCCCTCTGTGCAAACACACAGTGGGAAAGTCCCTTCTCTAAAGAGTTTTAGCCATTGGTGCTAATTAGAACACAAAGGTGCCTGCTGCTCTCTCCTACTTTGTTCTTGCTCATAATAACAGAGAGTTTGTTTTCCATGATGTCCTGGGAGACGATGGGATTGTACCTCCCTTGGGTCTTTTGACAAGATCCAGCTCCTCAAGGGTGCATGTTCAGAGCTGTTGGTGGAGCATTTGTCTGTTCTGTGAACAGATGAAGATTTGCAAAATACTCGTTTCCTGCAAGATGTTGAAGTCATAGTGTGTTGTTGTTTCTTTTAACATAAAATAAAACTTTTGGTCATGGGAAGTTATTGCCCAGGTGCTTTTATGTTAGACAACCAAATAAGCCTGGCTGTTCTTGACAGGAATGCTGCAGGGGGTCATGGCAGCATTCTCCAAACATGCTGCCTTGAATCTGAGGACTCAAAGGACTTTAGCTGCATTTCATCTTCCATCTTTCTCTATCTTGGAGCTTTCCAGTCTCTATTTGGGAAGATATGAAGAAACAGTTTCCCATGTTCCAAATTATTACACAAGGGGAGCGTGATATATAATGAAAGTTAAAATGATTTATAGCATAGAATGCTCCAAAGGATATACAACACAGGGAATGAGAGAACCACTGGAACACAGTCTTTTGGCAGTGCATGAAAGCCCAGTAATGATCTTGGAAACGTACTGATTCAGGGATTAGCATGAAAGGCATCCAGCTAGGATACTTTGTTCTGTTTTGGGTGGCATCACTGGAAACTTTAAGGAAGGTCAGTAGATCCCACTGACTCTCAATCATTACTGCTGGAAGTTTGGTAAGAAGTGAAAACTTTGTGGAAGACCAGGTGCTGAATCTACACTTACTGTGCCATGGAAAATTAAAGAAGAATTTTTTTTTTGTTTGTTTGAGCAGCTGATTCCAGTGAATCTTCCACTTGATCGATTTCAAATGCAAGATGGCTAAATAACTATACATATTTCAAATTATGATTGAAGGTAAACTATTATTTAAATACATAACTCTATTGACACTTAAATGGCACAAGCCATACTTTGATAGTCAAAAGGGTTACAGATGTAGCAACAGAGAAAAAGCCAGCTGTGCTATCTAGGCATGTTTCTCTTGTCTGCATTACACAAGGCTTTTTGAGAGAGGCCAGAAAAGTAACATCATGAAATAAGACCTGGAGGATCTGAAATGGTTTTAAGGTACAGCTACTGTCATTTGCTTCCCCAGCTCCATCTCGGCTATTTCTGCAATTGGGGCTATTCAGACACGTGCACAGATAGTTGTGGCTAAAAGCAGACTTGGCAGGATGTATAGGATGCAAAGAATACTGTATACCTTAGAGGAAGATAAAGTCATGTCAAGCTAAAAACAAAGCTGACACTTTGCACTGTAGCTCTCCTCTGGGCCCTGCACGTCCGGATGGGATGAGAGAAATTCAGATGGATGATGACTCCTGCACCCAGACCATGTTGCTCAGTGGCTGCACTAGTGCTCTGGCTCCTACACAAAGACCTGCCCATCCACCACAGTGGTTTACTGCCCAAACACCGTGGCCTATGATCCTGTGCTCCGAGTGCCATGCTTGCCTGGTGACATACAAATGGTGACACCTCTTCAACTGCAAGAGTTCAGTAACTGATTTTTAGGTGGTTTTCACAATACACAAGTCTGACTGCAAACTGTACAGCTCCTTAATTAATGACTTGCTGGCTTCATTCCCAATTCATAGTTTGTTCATTTAGACTATTCCAGTCACATACACTCTTGAAACAGCTTTGCCTTTTATAGATGCAATCCAACAGATGAATAAATAACAATAAACTCCGTCTGAAATGCATTCAGGAAAGGTTTGATAGGGACTAATTTATTTTACTTTATTATTTAGCAAACCAATATATAAAATTACCTAACACAACAGTAGTTTAGCTGATGTATTCACTTTCTATTCACTTTTGGTTGCTGTAATTGAAAGGCTTAGGTATATTTTTGGAGAGGGAGTTGTGTAAGAAAGAGTTGGTTTTGTTTAAAAAAAGATACTGTCAAGGTTTCTGACATAAAATGATACTGAAATAGTCCTGCATCATCGAACTTCTCAAGTAATGGTACCTCACCTAAGCTTTACCTTAAAAAGCTTACCTCATAGGTTGGTTTTAAGGAAGACATCACTGAAAATTTTGCCATAAAGTTTACAGCTGATGCTACCTGTCCTCAGGCATAAACTTTCTACTGCATGGGTGAGGTGTCCCCAGAGGCATGGAGCATCAGCTTAGATCTCCTTGCCCTCAGCAACGGAAGCAGAGCCCATTGCACCAACTCATCTCTAACATGAAAATGAAGCAGCATTCACAGGAAGAATGAAACCCAAAATTAAAGCAAAGTGTCTTGTACATACAGTTCTTTGCTTGCAAAGGTAACACAGGGTGCCCAGTTCCCTAAAGAGCACTGGTGTCTTGGACAGTTTCTGGGATGCTCCCTCCTGCCACAGTCTGCAGCATCACGTTCAGGTTTGTTCAACACAGAAACTCATCACAAGCATATGGGCAATCCTAGAAACCAGAAAGACTAAAATGAGCCTTAAGTAGTTTGGCTACCCGTGCACAAACAGTCTGCCTTGCATGCAGAATGTGGACGGACTCCTTGGAGTCATAGGAAACCAGAGAGGGTAGAAGAAAGAGAAGCCAAATATATTCCCTTGGCTGTAAATAGCCACTGCTGAGTAAAACCTTTTTGTTAGAAAGAGTGCATTTGCATTACTGAAAAACACAGTTACAACGGTAAGGGTGAAAACTGGAAGAACAATTGGCTTTGGATCTGTGAGGTGTCTCGGAAAGCAAAGCAAACCTTCAAGAAGTCCAACTACAGTAGAGTTTTATTCATTTTTAAAATTTTTCTGTTGTATTTTGATTTATGTTAGACAAAGGAATAGCTCAAAAGAAATATTTGGGCTTCAAGCCTGAAAATGAGAACCAGTTAGACATCTCACAGTATCTGAATTAAATAAATGTGTGAGTCTTTGCAAGAGAAGAAACATGGTAATATTCTCTGAAAATCTTGCACCCATGTTTAGTAGAAACAATAACAAAATTGAGCAAGGATAACTCTTTAAAAATTTTATGGTTGGTAAAGACAGTGAAGAAATATAAGTGGAAACCCATCTAACACATTCTAAGAGAATATGAAAGTTGAGTGTGTTGTACGCTTGAGCTGTTTTATTTATACAGTCATTTATTCAGCAGTCATTCAGGTATTTTTTTTACCCCTTCAGCTTTGTGAAATTATAGAAAATGACAGAGTTTCTTTACAAAGCTTTGTGTGGTTATATAGAAGTTAAACTCTTCATTACTTAAAAAGGGCACATTGTTGTGGCATGTTTAAAAACAGGAATGATATGCTATTTAATTTCAGAACATTTAGTGGAAAGTAAGAAATCATTGAGAGATGTGTCTAGAAAGTCAGTAACCTGAAACTAAGGGTTTGGCAAGTAAATGTAGATATGCAATTCTTGGAGAGAAAATAAATTGGGGGAAAAAAAAAAAAGCAAGCTTAGTGAAAGAAATCTATACTGGTGCAATTTCTTCTAATGTATGTAAGAAGGCAGCTAAACAGGCAAGACTGGCAAATATGTCAAAAAGGGAGTGTTCAGATATAGATAGGTCACTTTTAAGACAGGGAAGGTTAAGTGACTTTGAGCACTAACAATGTCCCCAGGGTTTGATGGGATAAAATGAAGAGAGAAGTGTAAGCAAAGAATATAGAATATCGAATGTACTAGAAAGAGCTGCCATCAATTAATTTCTGGGGTTAATGGTAACACAGAGCAACATGACATATGTCTGAGGGGACCTGGGAAGAGAAGGGGAAGGGCAGGGAAGGGCAGTGGGAAAGAAATTCTCTTCTGCTGTCATCAAATGCTTGTCCAGATCTCCAAGTCATACCCAGCTCCCAGGGACACAAAATGCCAAGCTGTGCCTGACTGTCAAACTGCCTGAACAACCAAGCAACCCTAAATATATATATGCATATATATTATACATCTTCCTCTCCCTCACATAGATAAATATAGGTAACAGAGTTCTGGTACACCCAGCTGAGATTATGAAACTGTTTTCCCATTTTTGTAATTCTGTCCCTGAATACAAGCTAGTTTGGTTTTGTTTTGGTTTTTTTTTTTAGTCATCAAAAAATACTTTGCTACCTTTTGTCGATGACTTTCAGTGTATTTTAGTTCTAGTCCTTAACATCCTGAACATCCCACAGGCCCTTCTTCCTACCAGAGTAAAGCCAAGTTGTACTGCAGTGCTTGTTTCCTTCTCTGCAGCACTTGCAATGATAATTTCAATTTAAGCTGTGCTTTGTGGAATTAGTTAAACCTCCAGCTCTACCTAGATGAGGATTTTGTTGGGGTGGAGACGCTGCATGAAAAGCAGGCAGCTTGAGACAAACATAAAACTTGTCAACAGATGCTTATTTCAAGCATGTCCCCCCAAACCCATCAGTCTATTATTCTAGCCATGAATTTGTCCTTCAGTGTTTGTTTTTCTTGTCTTAGAGTCTGAAAGGCCTATTTCTAACATTATGAAGCCTCAGCTGTCATATCTGCTTTCCTCTTATTGCAAGCTACACACTGAAGCACCGTGCCCTTTCATATCAAATACATCATTAAAATAGATCCTTTTTTCCATCAGAAATAAGCTCTGAGTGCAGTTACTTGAGCATTTTCTCTAGCAGCAAAGCCAATCTAAGACATCCTCACCTTTCTGACCTGTTTCTGACACGTGTACTTTTTCCATTCCCTCACATGTACCTCTTTGTGAGGCTGTCCCTGGTCCATGTGGATTAAAACCAGCACTCTACAGCCACATGCCTCAGCACAGCAGAGGGGGGCATTGACCCCCGGCATGGAGATGGGAAATGTGTCCTTGTATCTGTGTCTTCAGGCTCCTCTAATGGCCATTTCTGCTGTTTGCAGGCACTGCCCAAAGCAAAGGCTGCAAGCAGTGAAAATCTTGACCTGAAACCTTTACACATTTATCAGTCAGATAGAGACCAGAACCATTTTTTTATCTTTAATGGCACTCTTTTTAGGCATTTCCCCAAACCAAATTAACACCCTTTAATCCCTAAATCAATTCAGCTTCCACGTTTTGCTATGAGTAAGTAAGATGCTGTTATTTATTTAATCCTCTTTGAAAACAGCAGAGCTGCTCTGAATAGAAGAACCAGGTTTATTTTCAGGTATTTCAAATTCATTACACTCCGGTACTCATAGATACAGAGAGATTTACATCCCTGGTACAGAGAAATCCATTTAGCAAAACAAAACACAAGCATCTAAAATACAGATCAGGGTGAGCCTTCAAAGCTGAACTGCAATCTGCTGTCTTTCTTGCAAGCACAGATCTCCCAAAGGACTACATCTCCCAGCATGCACCAAATCTCATGGCATTTCTGGCACCAGGGTGACAGCTTTCATGAAGAAACAATTAACCTGCCTTGGCAAAACAGGAGAATCTTAACCGCAGCTGCTGCATATTCTTGGAAATTTGGTGCAGCTGCCAGTTTTTAAGTTTACCCTGCACTTTAAGCTACTGAAAATTTGCAAGCTGTTCGACATGCTGGTTGGGAGGAAAGGGGATGCTTAAAAATGACTTGTGCAGAGCTTGTGGATATCACAGGAAGAGAGTTAAATGCATAAAAGCACCTCTGTGAGCAGATTCTAGTGGGGTGTGTTTGCTTTGGAGGAAAGCCTTTAAGTTACTCTTGCAAAGGAACAGAACAAAAGATAAAAGGTACCACAATGGGTATTCCCATCCACAGTGCTCTAATGAGCTGTTCCACCTAATGAATTACCCTGTGTTCAGTGTTTTGGGGAGAATGCCAAAAAGCTGCAGTTCTATGACACATGTGCAAACCCCTCCGTAGGGGTTTTGTGCTCCAGCCTTCAAACAGTGTCGCTGGCAAGCTTGTGGCCAGCCTTGCCAGACAGCTGCCACCAAAGGGCATGCTGTGTCCCAGGAGGGAAGCAGGCATCTCTCCCATCGTTTCCAAACCTCCTGTTGTAGTTCGTTGCCATTTAGGTGTATATGAAACTTTAGCTTTATGCAAACCTGCGATTCTGTGAAGAGGCAAGGATTCACTCGTGCTTATCACCTCAGCAGAGGACAAGAGACTGGGTTAATTAGATTTGCATTACCAGTTCAATCTGCAGATTTCAGCTAGAACGGGCCAGAGAGCAGCAGCATCAAACCCCCACTGTTTTCTGAGCTTCTCTGTCTGCATGGACAGAACAGGCTTTTGCTGGAAGTGAAATGAGGCAGGCAGCCTGAGGCAAGATGTGGATTTAAATCACCTCACCATGGCGAGGAGGGAGAAACCACACTGTACCTTGGAGACAAAGGGGGAAGAGAGGTATGCTGGGTTTTGATATCTCCATGCTCTTTTGAACCAACCAAGACTGGTGGACTCCAAATGTCCCCACAGACTGCAGCAGTGCTTGAAATCTTTCAGCATCTTCCCCTTTCTCATTCTAGGCTATATCCAAGCCCCAGGGTGCACCTCCATGGGGAAGCTGGGCTGTCTCCAGGTGCCTGCATGGGAGATCTTCACACTGCCTCAGTACAGGGGTATTTTTTGAACCATTCTTGCTCTTCTCCCCAGGGTGAAGAGGCTGGATGAGACATTAAGTGAGGAAAATAAACCTTCTTTATTCTTACAGCTGATTCTGCAAAATCTTCAAAAATAGAAGAGCCCGTTTGTGTTTTCTCTAGCACTGTTCAGAGTTAGGGACTCAGGTGTATGTTTGTACAAAATGTCCATGTACATCTGTAAAAATCTTCACCTCCTCTTCTCCTCACACATATGAATGCACTGTAACACTTGAAATTCTCTAGTTGCTTGGTAAAAAAACGTTCCAGGGAAGGATCAAAGGTTAATGAAAAGTTCAGCCAAGGAGCAGACCCCAGCAGAGACAGCAGTTCCCTGAGACTTTCAAACAGCTGACAAGAAGCTATCAACAAGTATTTGTGGTCAGGGATAAAGAGAAACATATTTTTAAACATACCCGAGCATGAAACCTCCATGGTAGTTACCTTATACTATTCTCCCTACATGTCAAACCATGTCATTTTTATGAAAAAGACTAATTTATATATGACAGCAGCAGCTTTTCACAGCCCTCGGGGGTTGCGACTTCAATAGCCAAGATTGAGTAGAACTGTAGTCTGCAACCCCATAATAAATGGCAGTGGGAGAAAGATGACTGTTGTGTTCTCTTTTCCTGTTACCAGACTTTAATAAGTATTGCCTGTGAGTGCAGTCAATTTGTTTTCAGAGCTCGGTAAAAATTGTCTTTGTGGAGCAGTGGGGTCTTTTTAGCCTGCCTTTATTTATTTATTTATTTATTTTCCCCTGGGTTTCTCATCTTTTAAAATAGAACTCTCCTGAAAGTAAGTTTTTGCTTTGATGCCTGGGAAACTCTTAAGGATATTTATTTATGTTTTGCAAATGTTCATGTTATAAAATGAATGTACTTCTGGTGTTTGTGTTATTAGAGTACTGAGAGCTTCTCTCACATGACAGTATGGTCAACAGTCCTTCAAGAAGGGGGACACAGGTTGTAGGAATGATTTATTTGGACCAGAGCCTATTCCTGTCCGGGGTATGAGAGACCTCAGGAAAGACAGCAACAGCAGCAGCCAGCAAAGTGGGACCAGCCAAGCAGGTCAGGGTATGTCGATGATCTCAATAGCACATCACAAGAAAGCATCATTTTCGGGTCCTAACATCAGTGATCAGAGGGTGGGAGCTCATCAGGTGGGGATGATGTTGGAGAATTTGTGCTGGAGGAAGTGATTGATTCACTGCTCTGGGGTTAATTATATGTTGAATGTCAATGAACTGGGCAGAGATCTTAAAATCTATAAGGTATTTGTAACGAGAATTTATCATTGTAGCTATTTCATTATTGATCAAAATGTTAGTCACAAGACATCCAGACCCTACTGGTTAATTTAGACATGTTAATGGTGTATGTATTGTAAACAGAGTTTGATGCACTGGCAGATATTTTTTCTCTTGTCTTTATTTTTATTTTCCTGTTGCCATGGTACTGTATATGTAAACACTCCTTATTTAAAAATATCAAATATGAAAGCAGATCTAAAGCATTTTAGAACGTAAGTGCTGGGATCAGAATAACATGTGTGGTGTTTTGACATGAGCTGAAAATATATCCAAAGGCTCCTTTCCAGCATGCTGACAAAATATATAAATTAGCCTGGCAAAGGTCTGGCTCTCACCAGAGCTCCCAGCTCAGTGCAGAGCTCTGATCCAGCAAAGCAGCTGAAGCCACTGCCTCTGATACATGGCAAACCACCATTTTTCTAGCAAAGATTGTACCTGTGGTCATAGCAATGAGGATTTCAGGGAAGCCAGCAGCTCACTCAATTCAGTGATAAATTAGCATTGCTCAGTGCCTGGCTGGTATCGTGGTGGCTAAGAAATTCCCATGGTGGCTTTAACTGTTCTATTAGTAGGGAGAGAGGGGAGAGAGGGAAGAGTGGGAGAGTCACCCCTCAGCAGAGGAGCAGGGAAAGACAGCACTTGGTCAGAAGGAGTACTGAGCATCAAATGTCCCTGTACCAGCACTCCTCCTCTGTACTCCTCTGAAGGAGTCATTTAGTGTTCTGGATGCAGTAAAAGAGACAACACAGTGCAAGATGTATCATCTTTTTGGTGCTTGGTTAGCCCCTTCCCAAACACATCAGCCTGCAAGACTCAGGGCTCAGGTAGTCACCTTTTCATAGATTTAGTTTTCAATGCACAGCCACCTGGTTAAAACACAACCTGCTGCTTTGTACACAACTGTCCTAGCTGGGTTTGAGCCAGGTTTGTGCACCGAGTTTTGGTTCCCCACTCGTGATTTTAATTTTAGAGCTGTGATGGTTAGTACAAATAGGCTGGTGGAGGCACAAAGTGTCCTTGAGTAGCTCTGAAAACAAACAAAAAAAAAGCAATATTTATTTAGGGGTGTTTCTTCTTATGGCTGATGGATAAAGTTTACCCTCAGGCTTGAAAAGATGCAGACTTTAAATCACCTTGTAAAGAAAAGGATTTTATCTCGGGACACAAAAATAGCTTGGAAAAAATCCTCTAAAAAACAGGTCGCTTTTATGGGATTAGATATTTTTTTAGGTGCCTAAATCAGATTCCTAGTTTTAGGCAGACACTTTTACCAGCACTGAGAACCCTGGCCCTGATAACGCCACAGGCACAGAAGCAGCACAAGGAGGCAGTTAACATTAGGAGTGCAATTTCTTTTCAAGCATTACAGATTCTGTGATTTACACTTCTAAATCCTACAGATGCTCTGGAAAAGCCCACTTCAAATGTTTGTCAAGGTTGCTGGTGGGAAATGCAAATTCAAAGCATTACTGTTATTGCTTAGCTATTGTACCTAAAATAGAAAGGGGCCATGTGGTCTTTTGTCAAATGTCATTTGAAAAAAGAAATCTTTCCCTAGAGAGATCAGCTTTCTTATTCCAGGAATTCTCCACTCCCAGGCAGATCTGTAGTATCGAAGGGGGAGACTTATTCACGTTCACATCTTGTCTGTTCTTCCAGAGACTGAAGGAAAAAGTCTCCCAAAGGAATGTATGCAGCTACTGTAGCGCTTGTGTTTTATTTCTGCACCTCCTCTGTGCTGTCCTGCAGCCCAGGCTGGCATACTGCTGTTAATAAAATACCAAAGATCAAGCTGGTATTGGAAATCAGGTCAGCTACTGTGTCTCAGTTTTAGCTGTTCTAATTACTTCATAGCACAGCAAGACACACACAAAAGACCTCAGGAGCCTCTCCTTTGGAGCAAAACCCCATCTCATGGTGCTGGATCTAAAGAGGGGTTATGTTTTACTTCTTAAAGCTATTCATTTGATACGTTGTTCCAGGTGTAAACAGCCTCGTACCTGGGTCACTCCATCTGCACACCACCCCAGCAGCTGGGGGGGGGGGGGAACACCCTTTTAGCTGATGAAAAGCCCTGAATCACTGCCAGCTGTGCACTGCCCCTTCAATCCTCAACACACCCCCTCCCAGATGTTTTTTAGCCATGCTCTAGGGAGCTATCAGTTAAGGGGGTGTAGCTACTTTAATGTGTGTTTGAGAGGGATTTCCCTCTTCTTACTGCACTATGCATTTTTTGAACCTCTCTTGCAACGTGAGTTGCTCTCCAGCCACAGGTAAGCAGAACTCCTTGGGATAATTTGGTGCTGAATATTTTCATTTGCAGTGTTTCATTTCTGTGGATTTTGAAGTGGGTGAGATAAAACAGGTTGTTTTCTCACAGTTTGGTACCAGGTTCCTGTGAGTGCATTGAGACAGTCTGTAGGGGAAGCAGGTCTGTGTCCCAGGAAAGATAAAGGTCACCTGAGGTTCCTCTGCTCTTTATGGATTGCTAAAAATGAGACCTGTATGCTTTTGTTATGATTGCATATCACCCTCCGTAAAACTAACCACAGTAGTTGTTTGTGGATTGTTTGGGCATACAAAGAAGTTTAGTGATATATAATCAAGTTAATTCCTGTATTAAGGGTACTTTTTTTGTTATGCTTCTACTAGCTTTTTGCCCACAATCGCTATGCTTGAACTTGGATAAGCTGTGAAATACTGATCACTCTAGAAGCAGGTGACCTTAAAAAAAGCACTTGCTCTTGGTGGACAGGTACCTAGTGATTTTCAGCAGAGTTCAACACCTATTGTACTGAGAGCTCTGAAAATAAAAAAAAAAAAAACAAACCTGTTCAAAAGAGGATGAAATGTGTTTGATCTGATGTATGGAAGTGCTTCACCTTTTGTGTCTGCTGCATCCTCCTGTCACTGTAAACTGTCTCACTGCAGTGGGCTATGCGATGCATTTATGAAAGACTTATTTTACACTTGAAATTAGAAAGGGGTTTCTTGAGGCTTCTTTCCCAATAATCTGGAGTTACAAACTTTTCAGGTCTTTACGACAGTTTTCTCTGCTGGAGTTCATAGTAGTTTGTGGTTGTTTATGGTGGTATAATAACAGATAACGTATTGGACAAGGCCTTTGGGGAGGAAAAAAGACTGGGGAGAAGAAGGAAACCTTTCCCCAGATTTGTTTTAACTGCATAAGAGTTTCTTGGAGGGGAGGGGCAGGGAATTGGCGATGAGGTGTTGCTTGGTCTATAGTAGCTAGTGTTTCAGGTGACCTGAATATTTGCTGCAACTATCCTTTCCTGGCTGAGGACCAATGTTTGATAGCAGAGCACCTGTAAGCCCCAGAACAAAGAATCCTGTGTCTTGGTGCTGTGTCTTCCCCCTCCTCCCCAGTGTGTCTGATATGTAGGCCATAGGTGTATCTCAGTGGTGGCCAGCAGCCAGGCAGACTGACTGCCTCGGGTTCTATGCCTCACAGAGGTGTAAACTGGGCATTCTTGTGAGGGTGATGGACAGCTACTTGGTTCCCTTCAACACAATAGTGTCAGAAAGAAAAAATGGACAACTTTGCCTAGACCCTTAAAGCTTCTTGTCTGATGTTAGAAATGGACCCGATATGAGAAATTCTGTCAGTTCTACTACTTAGGACAGCAGAAATCTATTTCTAAAGAACAAAGCAAAGAGTGATGAGCACCAGAAGTATTGTCTGGAAAAACACAAGTAGTTCATCAGAATCAGGTATTTTGTGGGAATTCTGGACCCCTGTTAGACATGTGAATATTAAAACTGCAGCTGGATGTCAGGGGTAGGCAGTATCTAAAGAAGTTACCTCTTAAAGCACTTGCTTTACGTCATCCTGAGCCCTTTGGACAGTAAATATCTGGTGGGCTTTTTTCTTTCATAATCATGTTGCTTTACTTTGGTGAAACTGAGAAGACAATCCAACCTTTGTTTCTGATGGTTACATTTCATAAATGACCACCTATCTATCTCCAGCAAGCCCAATTATGTTCTTCCATATTACATTTCCAGTCATTTCACAATTGCCTTTTGTATGATGTAAATGAACCATATAAACCTGTTGTAAGTGCCAATCCTGGTAAAGTAAGTCCTGTTTCAGTATATTACGGTTGGTTTGCAGTGTTTCTTGCTATTACTATACCCTTTTGTCATGGAAAATGAGGTGTATGCTGTATTATCAAGCACTGAGCTATTACACTGGTTTAGCATTATAGTTTCCACTGATAGCAAATGTAGTTGAGAATGCAAAATGGCTTCCATTAGAAAAATCTGACTCAATGTTCTCATCGTTAGCCTTGGGGTGAAAATTGCCTCCAGATGGCATAAAAGCACTAAGGACATAAAGAATTTGGCCTACCACAATCCTTTTACTGTAGAATCTGCCTCAAGTCTCTGTCAAGTTACTGAAACTTTAACAATCTTTAAACATGGGCAACTGAAACGAGGTACTCTGCGAGCAGCAGAACTTAGAGAATGGCTTCTCAGTCATAAGGAGAAGTTGTGGAGCTGCTTTCTGAGGCAGGATGGGCTTGTGAAGCCAGCAGCATAGCTGGGTTCCCACAGTATTGTACCTCTGCTAATGAGCCCGGGCAGATCCAGGCTGGCTCTGAATCTGGACCATGGCTGTTCTGCAAGTCACATAACGCACCCCAGGATAATAGTGTTGGCAGCACTGTATGGCATGTGTGTACAGTAGCACATACTCTGTTAAGAACATGGAAAAGATGCACAACTGAGAAGTATATACATGTAAAATGGATAGGAAAACAAACTTGCACAGCTGAACTTTCTTGGGTGCTGGGCTGCTTGGGTTTCCAGCAAAATCAGAGCTTAGGATGAATCACATTCACTGTCTCTTTCATAAGAAAGGAAGAAACCGGCTTTGTTGCCCAGGGCTGCCCAGTCCCAGTGGAATCGTTGCCCTGCTGAGCTGATTTTGAGTAGGGGAATAAGTGGCTGGCATGCTTCAGCACTGCTTAGTTTACATGCCAGCTTTCACTCTGTTTCTAGGGCAGCTTCCTTGGTAGCAGGAGCTTGTCTTCACTGCAGTAAAGGGCAGGGCAAAGGTACTCGGAGGAACAAGGAGGAGTTAATCATTAGGGTGTAGAGGGCAATGAGAGTCTGTGGTCTTCTGCAACTGAGGGGACCAGGGACTGGTCCTACTCTCACTGACCCACTGTCTCTGGGAAACTCACTCTGTTTCAAATCCGAGGTTGTAAGGGAAGGGGAAATATTACTTTACTTCCACAAGTGTTGTAAATATAATAGACCTAATCTAAAGGATTTGCTTGAATACTATGATGCTTCTTATCCTCTTTCCCTCCAGTTCTAGCTGCACAGGGCAGGATTAAAGGAAGGAGGTGGTCATGGGCAGGATTAAAGGAAGGAGGTGGTCATCCTTTTCTCCCCCTTCCCCCTTAGTGTCCTTACTGTTTTCATGAAGGTAAGGACTATCTTTGCTGTTCTGAATGTGCCTGATCCAGAGGAGGCTTTGTTAGCTGACTCAGCTCCAGCAGCACTGAAATGAAATTAGAGGGTGTTAAGCCTGTTTTGAAATGCAGCATCACTGTGACTCGATTAATAAAGCTCTAACTCTTTTAAGCTGCCTCTTTGGCCTCCTATAATTAAAAATTTGCCAATACATCATGTTGTTCCCTTGGTTTTTCTTATGCCAAAATGAAATTCTCTTTATTGCATTAGACTCAGTAGCTGGAGGATGCTTGTTATCAAAGGTATTCAGATAGCAATTGTCCTGTTCCTGCAAAGAGCACAGCGTGTTCAGTTCCTTATGGAGCTCCACAGGTACCAGCAAGGGCTGACTCAAACCCAGGGATGTGCAGAGCTGTGCCATACCCCTGGCAGTAACTGACCACTTCTAGGAGCTGGCTTATATGGATGGCTTGCTTTGAGACTTCAGGTTCTTGCCTTGCATGTTTAAAATGAAACCCTGTTTGGAAATTATGCACTTCGCTTGCCTCTTGTGCCTTCTGGCTGGCTATGGAGGTACCAAGAGACCCACGTTCTCTGCTGATGAGTGTGTGGCAAATGGCATTCTTTTTTTTTTTTTTACTATTTGGCTAGGGTGGCAAACCCTTCCCATGCTTTCCTCATTTAGTCTGTGTGATGTAGAATTCTGTTCATTGCTTTGCTGAAGCCGCTGTTGGTAAAACAGCTTCTAAGGAAGCAACTGGACACAATGTATTGGGATACCAGTTCCTGCCTCAGAAGACTGGAATGCTATCTTTCCTCTTGTAACCTTCATCTTTCTGGGTTCCCTTTTTCATTCGTCAACTTGTTTATATAGTCTATATGTTTTTAGGGCAGGGCATGGCTCTGTTCCTCCATGCTGCATTCAAAGGAGCAGAGCCCTGATCTCTTGGTCATGCTGCAATAAATTTCTTTGCAGGCTTCCTGACTCAGCAATTATTTGTGCTGAGTCCCACCTTCAGATATTCAGGAACCCAGCAGAGTCAACTAGCTCAGAGATAACAAGAAAGACAAGAATAAAAACCAGGATGTCTTTCTGGAACCTAGTGTTTTGATACTCTGTCATTCAGCAGTTACCATTGGAAAATAGATAACCACATTTTCAATACCTAATGTGCTGACATCATCTGATAAACTGCCCACTGGCTTTGATGACTAAGTGAGGGCTGATTCTCTCAAGGTGTTTTTCCTACTCCAACATCTGATGTCAACTCTATGTTCATCCAATGTAGAAGGCCTGTACATCCCCAGAAACTAGGTCTTCTGTGGTAACTGAACCTTATCCTGTGCCTTATTGCCATCTAGCCATGCTACTTATCCCCATATGACTGAAAGCTGCTGTGGATCTGCTGGATGGTAGAGTTGTTGAAAGGCCATATTCCCTCTCTCCTTCTAAATATAATTGGCCAGTACATTGTTTACACTCCCAGCTACATGAGGCAGTAGCATCTCTTAGCCATGCTACATCCAGTACTAGGGCATGCTCTGCTAGACTAAAACTGGTCTAATCCAAAACTCCCAAAGCTGTGCAAGTTCACACTGCTTTGCTCTGAGTTTCTGAGTGTGTCTGAACATAATGGGGGGAAGGCACAAGAGAAGAATATCTGTTACTGCTAGGAAGCATCAACAATGAGAAAACTAATATTGGCTTGTTGCTACTAGAGCTATTTGACTTTTGGAGACTTTTTTTAGTGAAAAATTTCATTGAGTTGCTGCAATTTCCTTGGTTCAGAGTATTTTCATGTTATTACAACAGTTTGTTGTATAAATGGCTTTTGCACATGTCCTGTATTTTGATAGAAATCGTCTAGCACTATGGCTATCGTAAGTGGTCATCACAGTAAACAAAGCCCAGTCACTGTACGCTGGGTGAAAGGAGCAGATTTTCAGCAGAACAGCTGACAGAGGAAGAGACAGTGTGAGACTGCAGCCCTGAAACATGTCACTGACTTCAGGCAATGCAGATCAGCAGGAGACAGGACTGCAGCAGATGGTCTGAGTTTGATTAATCAAATGTCCTGAATTAAAGCCTGATTGTTTGTTTGTTTTGTTTTTTTATTTTTTTAAAGTAGGATAAAAAATAAAAGCAAGCTGACAATGTAAATGAGTGCACTGTCTATCCCTAGTATTAACTTCAAATAACTGAAGGGATTGTTTTCCTGACAGAGTTCAGCACATTGCACATTAGAGTGTTGAAATATTTTTTAAACCTCATGGGGATCAAGCAGTTGCACAGGTACAGCATATTCTGCACCTTCTGGAAATGTTGAGCATGATGGGCTGGGGACCTTATGAATCACAGGCAAAGCTGTGCTAACATACACAGGGCCCCATCAGTCTTGGGAACTGCTCTGGGCCATAAAACAGGCCCGTAAGTTCTCTGTTTAACCCCAGACATACCCCACCCTGTATAGAAATAAACGTAGTTGTGGATTCAAGGCTTTCCATGTGACTTTATTTCCAGAGGACTGCACCAGACCTCAGTTCTCCATGCCTGAGATTGCATGATTCTTTTTTTTTTCTTTTTAATCATATGCACATTTTATTATAATTAATCATCATAACATAAAAAATGGGGAGAAATGACAGAAGCAGTGAAAAACATATTCAGCTCTGATTTTTCTAAACCAGCAAAAATCACCCAACATTTTAGGAGCACAGAATTGAATTAAAACTATAGATTAATTGTAAGTCCTCTTGGCTACAAGCCAAGAGTGGAGCCATTAACCTGACGCAAATTAATCTATGCAAATTTGCACACTGATTTAATGAAGAGACAGACATGCAATCATTTCATTACTTCTCAGGTTTTCAATTAGATTGAATTCAATAGCTGGCCACCATCACAGTCACTGAGTTTTGCTAAAAGGTTATTTGATGAATATTTATGAATTTGTGACTCTGCTACAGCTTGCTTAATAGTAAGTATCATACTTTCTGAGTACATGCAAATGATTCTTCAAATATCCTAATGTAGTGATTGATTTACCTTTTTTTTTGGTCTTGACTGCTCTATCTTTAATCCCAGTTATTACTCTAGTGTTCTGGTCTGAGATGAATGACTTGCTCGGGGCTAAGTGACTGTTTTATATTATTACCAACCCTGTCTTGTTTCGTGGCTATTTCAGTGTGAGGTGTGATGTTCTAAACAGCTGGAAATGTGACAAACTTCATTCAGTGCAGACAGATAAAAATTGAGACATCCCATAATATTGCCCTGGGCAATAAAGGTGTCACTTCTACAGATGTCTGAGATTAGAAGGATGGATTCTCTTCTCACAGTTCCATAAGGTTATTTGCCTTGCAATTACACTTCAGGATGTGTTCAGCTGGAAGTTTGATGCTTCCATGGTATCCATTCCAGTGAAGCTAGTTATCTTTTTCACTATTGCCCTGGTTTGAACTGGAGCTGCTGAGCCTTATCCAGCTTTTTCACAAATAAATGGAGCTAGACCAGGTTGCTATAAATAAGAATAGAAGCAAGTCTGATATGTTCTGTTCCTGCCTTTCATTGCTTCAGGTTCTCATCTGATGCAAGGATCCAGAGTAAGAGCTGAGCCTCTGAATGCACAACACATTCATGTACTGCAGGACTGGTTTTGAGCCAGTGCGTGTTTGGGGAACAAACTAGATAAGGTAGCATTTAACTATCACACATACATTCTTCCTTCAAGAGCTTCTGAAACATCTCGTGACTCATTTAAGGCCACAGAAGATCTCTAACCCAAAATGCAAAGATTTATTCCTCTGGGCAGCTACTTTTATCACTGAAAGGCTTTGGTTTTTTATTTCCATTTTCAACCTGCCTGTTCACAATGCATTTGCATCAAATTGGACTAGATATCTTCTGGACAACCAGGAATGGCAAAAGCCCTGCGAGTGGCTTTTACACTCCAATCTATAGACAGAATCTCAGAAACCTATGGCAGAAAACAATCTATTTGGTGCCAAATTAATCAGGAACATCACCATGAAGTGAACACATTATTATGAACACTCTGAATCTCTCTTTTTCTGTGTTCATCTGTGTAGACTCTTCTAAAATCTCCAATAACTGTCAAAGCCTCTTCTTGTAACTGTAAGTGAATAGTCTAGCATCTGGCATGAGAGATTCATTGTGTCTCTCTGCATCTCTTCTCATCTGTGCTGCAAAGGGGTTTTTCTCTGGATGCTCCTGAAGCCAGCTTGAAGAAATAACACAGCTGGTACTTTGGTTAGGAGATCGAGCTGTTTGTGCTGTATTTTAGATCCTGGGAAACACAATCGTGATGTCTGAGGTCAGCGCGTCACTGTTCATCACAAACTTCAAATTTTGCCTTGGACTTCAGCATCTTACCAGTGCAATGCATGTGAAAGCAAATGTAAATGTGAATGAAAAATGTCTGTAATTTGTGAGCTTTTCAAAATGAGATCTTGTACTGCACAAGGCAACATGGGAATAAACCCTAAAACTTCATCCATTCAGACTTGGCTAGCTAGAGTGAAAACATGCATATCTCTTAGTAAACTGTGATGGAGATGACAACTGTAACTTCAGAACTAAGCCAAAACTGGTGTCACCTGCACATTCTGCCAGACTCCTTTGTATGTGAGTTAAACCAGTTTTGTTGCCCTTTGGTTGACACCCACATCTATTACAATTACTCACACATAACCACAAATCTGTCTCACTCTACCTGAGCAAGAGTATTTTCTGTGTGAAGAGCCAGAAAAGTAGGATATATCTAGAAAGACAAGATAAGGAAGTGTTGACTGAAGTAGTCTGCACCTTCTTTTAGGTTTCACTCTACACTGGATCCAAGATGTTAAAGGTATTCATCCCTACCATAACATGCCATTCTGTATCTTCCCAGTGATCCCTGTCTGCTATCCAGACTATGAATTAAATCTTGTTTGTGATGGAGGAATTTAGTTTGGAAAATAGGAGTGCTGACTTCAGAAGGCTAGGATGTTGACAGGACAAGGAAATCATGTTCCCATGCTGCTGAGAGAAAGAGTCCTTTTCTTTTTAACTGTCAAGGAGACTGGTCACTATTCAATTAAGTACTTTTTATTTCAGGAGCCATTAAAGTTTCTTCAAGCCCTTTACTCAACAGGATCAAAAGAGTGTTGTTTTCATTGCAGCTTGTTTCTTGCACTAAATAAAAACCTGCGGGTTATGTCAGGCAGGACTCTGCTGCTCTGTGAGGGAATGCTGCAGGATATCAACACAGGGGCTTGGATTGCCTGGGGAGAAAAGATAATTTAATATAGGCTTTGAGAAACCTTGTAGCAAATGTCATTGACAGAGTTTGTCTATACACTTATGTAAATCATAGTATGTGTGGAGGAGGCTTATCAAACTGGCAAAGAAATAGTATTACAGCATGTGACCTAAGGCTTGACTAGTGCAGGGAGGATGGGCTCTGAGAGGACTGAAAATTTTACTTTAAGGTGTTTCTAATTTCCCCACCAATTTATTTGCATGATGTCTGTACGACTGAGTGTCTGATCATCTCCTGCTTATTCATACTTTTCCCTGCTCTGGAGCATGTCCTCCCTGAGCTTTTTCTTTAACTTAACAAAAGGGGCTTTCATTACTACCTAGAGATGTAACCACATAACTTGTCTGAAAGGTGTCGTTGCTTACAGCACTATTATATGACAATGTGTGATGTTTCCACACTTAACTGGAAAGCTTGTTGAATGCCTCATTGCCTTCCTGAAAATTGTCTGTCTTCTGAGCAGCAGTGACAAATGACCATCACAGGGCCCATGGAGCAGGAGGGGAAACTACAAAACTCAGTAGAAATTAATTTCCAGGAGTAACAGACTAAAACCCACGCTTGTATGGCTTAATACATTTCAGCCTCTGGCAGTATTTCTGCCTCCCTTATGGGCTGCAAGCAGCTGAAGTGTTTCCCCCATGCTGATCTCCAAGCTGGTGCTCTTTGCTTTTGTGGCTTTCTGAAAGGGCACAGCACATCCATCTTAGTGAGGAAGGAGATGGTCCCTGCAAGCCCTTCCTCCAGTACTGAGCAAACACCACCACAATCCCATATCTCCTTTAAAAAGCAGGGTTGTACAAGAAACAGAAGTACCACGTCTAAAGGACCAAGAGATGGTTTTGCCCCCAGTCGTGCTACTGGCCCATGCTGGAGTTTCTGGTGCATCTCTGCCCGGGTGGTGCATGTCCTTCCCTTGTGCATGCTGGCTGAGCTGCCATGCTCGAAAAGGGGCCCTGAATTGGCAGGAGATGGCCTCAGAGCTAAGGAGGCTGATGTGGGAAGGAGCAACAACCCTCTTGGAGGGTAGAAAATTGCTGTATGTCCTCAGGAAGAAGGCAACACTGGCTTTACTGGAGGTAACTCCCCTTTCTGCCTGGGGGTCCTTCATGATGAAAAACCCACTTTGGTAGAGCGAGGTGTTATGTTCTGCCCACACTCCTCACGGTGCTTTCAGAGCCCTCTTGATGACAGGCTTTGAATGCTGAGCAGGGCTGGCTGGGCTGTGCCTGTCCCCTTCACTGCTCCCTCCCCAGGGATGTGCCATGTGCTGGGAGCCATGGGCAGGGCCAGCACTGGTGGGGTGACTGAAGTAGCCATGGAGAAGCTCTTTCCCAATCAAACATAACAAGGAAAAACTTTTATTTCATTTTCTAAAATGTCCTTGTTTTCTCTAGGTGTTTAGTCCATGCATGTACTCCTATGCCCAGCCTCTGGCTCCTCAGCATGCAAAAGGGGTTGAGCCCAACTCCCCACAGCAATTCCTTGCAGGATGCTGGGTGAGAAGTGGCTGTCAAAGGGTGCCTGGACAACATCTGGAGCTCAAGGTGTTGGGACATTGCCTGTAGCCACTGTGTTGTACAGGAAGAGCATCAGATATGGCAGGTAGGCTCATGTTGCTATGTGAAGGTGTCACTACTGCAGGATCTGACCCTCTGCTGCTCCTGAAACTTTGACTGTGTTTTGGGGCTGTTTATCTCATGCCCTGGTCACAGGGTAACACTGTTCCTGGATTAATGCACTTCCTCTGCACCCATATAACCCTCCTCCCCCCAAGCTCGATGTGATGTCTTGATTTGTTGTCTCTCAATATTAGGTCTTTCAGCCATACTGCAAATAAGCCTCAGAAGGAAATCAATATTTCTCACCCTTAGCACATTGATTTACACCAACTTTCTGATGATAGCTCCTGTAACAAATGCAAAAGGACTTTTAAATACTTGTCTGAAGGCAAATGTCTTCCATGTGTGAAATACAGCAGCATGGCGTGGTGGGGAATGTATGATCCTGGACAAACTTGCAATGGGAAGTGCAGACTCATGCAGGGCTGGCTTTTGTGCTACTGCATGCCTCTGCCTGTTGTAGTGGTGCAGTCCATAGTTTGGGAACAAGCAGTAAAACAGTGGGATGCTGCCTCAGCATGTGGGTTATACTTGGACTAGGATGGTGACATGGTGAGAATACAATTAAAAAAAATATATATATAAATAAAAATAGTGACATAGTTTCAACCTTGAAGCATTTTTCTTCAAGAGAAGAGTGGAGCTGAGCACAAAGAAGCAGTACATGCCACACTGTGCTTTTGAGTTGCCTGTACATTTGTGCCAAGCAGCTGAGTTCCTTGTATTCGTGTGCGTGAGCCTCAGTCAGGCAGTTACAATGCCAAAATATTGGACTTTTAGCTAAAAGGGCTGCAGTGAAACTTCAGGGTCAGTCCGAGGTAAGGGGAGGAGAAGTTGCAGAAGCTGGGATCAGTTCTGGGGCTGCAGAGACAGGCCCTGTCTTAGTGTTAGAGCATTGCACTTGATGCTTGCCCAGGCTCCAAAGCCCTTCAGTGACCTGAAAGCCACTCAGGATTGTGCCTTTGCCTGCTCTTTGAATGACTATATAGGCAGTATTGTTTATATTGCTACAAGTTGCATGAAAGCTAGTAACTGCTTAGTCAGAGTAAACCCTTGTGTTAATGGCTGCCTCTTCATTTCAGAAAAAATAAAGCAACTAGCTGATCTCCCCCTTCTATGTCAAAGCATCCCCAAAACCACAGGCTGAAGAATTCCACAGTCAGAGGGGCTGTAGTGTTGTCACAAGGTGCTGTTGTGTGGCCCTAGCAGAACAAGCATTGGATCATCTGCATAAGCAGCCAGAGAAAAGCACTGGCAGCACAGTCTTGAGAAAATGCTGAATGCAGCTTTTTGCTGGCTAAAAAGGGACTTGGAGCGCTCTCCTGCTGCTTCTTTCCTGGTGTGTGAAGGGAAACTAGGAGCTGTTTTTTGAAAGCAAATTTGAAAGCAAACAGGATTGTGTCAAAGATATCAGACTCCACTGTTAATTATTTCTGCAGACTGGAATCACCCCTGGGAGTCAGATTTTTAGCCAGCTCCTCTGGGCAAGCAGGTAATATAATGAAATGTTCTTATCTGATGGAAGTGGGTATCGCTCCTTGGACATTGCATTGATACACCCCAGCAAAGAAGCTGAAAAA
Source organism: Chloroceryle aenea (assembly GCA_013399075.1). Lineage (NCBI taxonomy): Eukaryota > Metazoa > Chordata > Aves > Coraciiformes > Cerylidae > Chloroceryle > Chloroceryle aenea. The sequence continues at coordinate 740,374 of VWZY01012547.1, forward strand.
AACAAAAAACACATACAAAAAAATAAAACCACAACTTCATTTGGAGCTGAAGCTGAGCAGTGTATGAATTTAAATGGCTGCTTTAAGTTTGCTGCTTGGTATATTAAATAGATCATTTTCGTGCTCCATTACTTCTGATGTAAAACAATCAAGACTATGAATTAGCTGGGGAAAACACCAACTTTTGAATCTTGTGCAGCTTGAATCAAAATGATTCCTTGTCTAAAAGTAGTAGATCTGATAGTTCATAGATCTGCAGGGATTGCTGATCCATACTATATAGTATCTCTAAAGGTGTCAGCATTTCAGCACCGTTGGGCTATGCATCTGCATTGCTGCATTCTGCCTATGAGTTCCCATTAGGGTGGTTTCCAGTATTTTCCAAGCTTCATCTCCAGTAAAATTACAGGCCTTTGGCAAAGAAAGTGCAGAGGAGACTAATTTCTTCATGTATTTATACAGCATCTACCACCATAGAACTCCAAACCTAACTGAAGTCTTTGGGTACTGCCACGGTATAAAAAATAAATCTTCTAAATGTTGCTGTTTAAAAGCTGTTCAGGAGATTGTGCAGTGTGTGAGTCCTACTGAGCTATTTCACTGGGGGAGGGGTTTACTGTTGATTTCACATGATAGGATTTGGGCATTCAGCAGCATTAAGTTGTCACTATTCTCTTGAAGCTTTTAAACTGGACTAGAGGTACAAAACCTAGACACAGGCCTGGACTTCCCTCAGCTCTGACGCTGTATTGCGTTATGAGACCACACTGGGTTCTCAGCTGTCATTTGAAAGGTAAACTGTTGGAGTCTGACCACTTTCCTGGGTTCAGCAGATGCAGAGGTTTGGGGTAGCTCAGGACCTCATTTATAGGCTCACTGATCAATGCATTTAATTGTTTTGGTTCAATATGCACAGTGTCCCTTCCTTGAAGGGGGGGAACCCAAAACTTTGTCTGAAAGACAGTATTTGTATTTACTGTTTATAACTTGGATAAAATTGGCACCTTTGACTTGAATGATCCTCTATGCAAAAAAAACAAAACAAAAACAAAAACACAAACCTAACCCAAAACACATTATTTCCCATCAATTCCCAGAAAAAGCATTGACCCATCAAGGCACCTCTGCCTGCAATGGGAGAACAGTGCTGAAGCGATGGTACTTCCCTTGATCAGTAAGTTGGGTTTATTGTGTACATCTGATATACCACCCATAGGCACTTTTTCATGCTTAAAACCCCATGGATTTTCCCAGCGAGAAGTTCTATTCTGCTACAGATCTGCTACATAGCTGCCTCTCTCCTCCAGCTCAGCTCTCAGTCACAGCAATTTCCTTGGAAAATTGAATACTTAAAATAAAATTTTTGTATGTGCTTCAACACGTATTTTTAAGCTGTCACTGCTCTGGGCATGTACGAGGACAGGCATGATGTGAAAAAATGAAAGGAAATGCCCCAGAAGCTTTTATGCTTGCAAACACCTTGACTGTAGCTTGGATATTGGGAAAAGTGCTTCACAGGGCAGTGCACGGTATCTCTGTATCGTGACCCAGTTAGGTGATTTGTCTTTTCTGTATTCATGAACAGCCTTCTCATTATGGCTACTTCTCACATTTATGTTAGTTTTAATTACAGTGATTTATGATTGGGTTATAATTAACTTCTCTTGTCTGGAGCCTACCTATATACTTAATGGATCCTTACAATCTAGGCCTAGGACATACGTGCTGGTGGAAGTTGAACATGGAAATGAACTTATAGCCACAAGCTTGCTTTAATAAAGATTCTGTAACAGAACAGTGAGAGAGGAAGATCTTAGGTTTTCTGTTACATAGGAGGTGAATGACTTGTTTGAGGTCTCTCCTCAGCCCTGGTTGCCCAATACTAAATCAGTGGTGTGGTCTTCAGCCTCTCATTCCCACAGGCTGGGTGCACCATGCACCCTTTGGTTGAGGCAGGTTGGCTTTGTGACTGCTCTTTATTGTCTTCATGACACTCAGCAGCTCTAGTGAGACCTGACTTGGCTTTGGAGGAGGCTGAGACCCCGCAGCAGACAGAGGAGAACAGAAAACTGAAAACGGTGTCACTGTTGATTCCCTGTGAGGCTGCCGTGCATTTCAGTCCGAGACCTGACTGGCAATGCAGTCCTGGCTGCAAAGACATCTAACAGTGCTTAGGAGATAGATTTGATGTGACATCAGACTTCTAGTTGAGTATGACAGTCCCTCAATTTTCTAATAAATTTGGATGAATGCTGGGCTTTTGTGGGATAATTAAGCTTCATCTATTCTGCAGGGAAAGCAGGAGGAAAATTCTTTACTGTGTGGGGAGGTCAAAGAGAGCCAAGGTGGAGAAATCTCTGTCCTGAGCACTGCTGTTTAGTGCTGCATCCTAACTGATCGGTGAACTCTGTAAATACTGAATGGGTAGGCTCTGCATTTTATAAAGTGTCAGAACTGATGAGGCTTTCTTTGAAAAGTTACCTTGCTGTGCTGCATGCTGCTGAGAGAATAGGAAAATGGGATTTTTAAACCTTGTTCATTTTTAATTCATAGCAAATTCCTTTTATGATCTTCGTGCAGCACTCAGTCTTCTGAGTATAATGAGTGACTCTGTAAACAAAGTATTTGCAACATAAATAAGACAACAGTCTCTAACCCTTCTTACCCCCTTCACTCCCCATAGTGCTAGGTACTGCACTAGGCAATTGCAGAGCAGTGATGGGTTCTTATGACTGCAAACAACATAGCTGCTTTGTAATGGGATTTATTAGCTTGGGCTTAGGGTCATGCAAGTTCAACTTCTTGTTCTGGATTTAAAATCAAAGGCCACAGAGGCTGGCGTTTCACTGGTTTCCTTTCAGTGTGGGTTTTTTTTTCTCTCTGTGGTTGTGGTTTTTTTGGTGTGTTTTTTTTTTTCCTCCTTCAGTCTGAGGCCCAGGATTCTGGGTAGAGTGTCTTCATGAACACCACTGTCCTGCACAGGAATAGAAAATAGGGGAATCTCATAGCTGAGCTGAATCCTTGTATGGCACTTGCAAGCTGAAATACCAACAACATCAGGAGGAGGAGATCTTCTATAAATACAGGGCTTTGTTTGCAGAGCTCTGGCTTGCAGGATCATGCTCATGTCCCATAGCCTGAGCACTCTACTAGAACAAATTGCTCCAACAGATCTTGGTGTTTTTCATTTTACTATGATTGGAAGAATGCCAACTTTTTGCCATTCACTTGCAGCAAAAAACTTATTTGACCTCAGTGATTTACAAAGCACAATGAGTTACAATCATCCAAGAACGAGACTTTCCTATGAAGAAAACTACATATTCATTTGTACAAGTGATGTGGGGGCAGAATTCCTACTTGTTGCATTAATCATTTTTATGATAAGCCCTTCACCACTACTTCTCATCAATGCTAAAGCTGGGAAGTGTTGTTTTTCACAAAGCGAGAAGCAAGAAGTGGATCTCTAATTATGAATACTACCAGGGAGCAGAAGCAAAGCACACAGGGTTGTTTTAAGTATCAAACAATGGAAACCATCACTCAGGCTCAGACAAGATGTGTGTTACTGATATTAGAATTGTTAATGTAAACATGTCGTGGTTATCCTTTGTGATAAGATTGCAAATAAAAAGAAAAAAAAAATGTTTCAGGGGATGCTTGAAGTTCTGGTTCTTCCAGGCAGAATTCTCCCGGTGGGCCCTAGGCTGCTTCTCAGACACTGGTTAACAAAGCTGAGCAAGAAATGGTCATCCCAAGTTGAGAAAGGTGTGCTGTGACTGAGGGCCTTGCTATGAAAACCAAGGAATCTTTGATCCTAAGAGAGGAGTTTGAGGCTCTCATAAGAGAAACAGCTTGGTTTGTACTGCTTCATGAAAAGAAAACTAAGGACAGAATGTGATTGCTGGCCATGAAAACAAGAGGAATAGATAGCAGGAAGGAGTTCTGTAGCTGGCCTCTGCATCAGTAAGCTTGCCCAGTACTTTCCCATTGTACAAATTGGTTTGCTGAAATATAGTACCTCTTACTGCAGACTTTGCTGTTCTTCTAGTCTTAAGACCGTAACAGCTATGGTACTTCTGCGCTTGGCACTAGAGGGGAATACTTACAGTCTAGCTGAGAATAAAACTGAGTGTAAGGAGACTTTCAACTATGAGAGCTGCAGGGATCTGAAAAAGGCTCACAGTAAATATAACGCAGGCGAGGCACCTGAAATAGCCATAAATTGGCATTTGATTAGTAGTTGAAGGATTGCATGATATGGGAGAACATGATAGCAGAATGGTTGTGATGGCTCAAGATCCTCTGCACTCCTAAAGGAGTGTGAGCTGAAATAGAGAGACTGTGTAACATCAGCAAACTGGGACAAATCTGCATGAGGAACATCAGCAGATTTACTATCCAGTGTTTTCTGTTTAATTATTGATGGTAACGTAACTACTGCTTACTGTATCTTGTACTATTTTACAGTGCTTTCCTCTGTGTATTGAATGTCTGATTTATTAAGAAGCTATATGCCTTGGAGTTGTGTAAGAACAAGGAATGTATTCATCAGCTTTCATATAAAGCAGCTGTAAGATCTCACTGAGGAGGGCCTCTGCAAAGAGTTAAGCTGGGGGATGAAGGGGAATGTAATAGAATTATATTTAAGATTGGCACATTCATCTAATGTACTGCATAGGCTGTATCATAAGGTTGGTCATTTTGTTCTCTCTATGCACTTAGAACTCGCAAAAGGATTTCAGAAATTCAGTGTCTGTACCGAGGGCAAGATTTTGACTCCTGTTTAGGCACTATAAGAAGGAGCCTGGGTCTCAAATGGAGTGCTGTGCTCAGTACTTTCTCTTTGGGGCTGCCATGAGGAAAAGAGATTCATCAGTCAGCCAAGAGGAACAGTGCGCTGGGGAGTGCTGTGACCTTCCATTAGAGTATGTCTGTAAGCTAACCTCAGCCAGTGGCATCACTGTCAGTACCAGGAAAACCCCTCATCCCTCCTCTGCACTGCATTCTGCTCTGCATTCATCCTTGCTCTGCATTAGTAAGAGGGAGATTTCTTGTCTTAGGGAAGGATATACTCCAGAGCCTCAAAATATATGGTTCATTGTGATATGAAATGCTTCATGCATGTGTTCTAAAACTGCAGGTCTAAATTATTCCTCAAAATGCCATCTGAAGGGGCAGGCCATATGGAGGGGCTGATAAGACACGAAGACACCACTACCTGAGCCTCCCTGAAGGGGTATGTGTGCTCAAGCAAACCAAACACCTTCCCATTTACTGTATGAGGCTGAACTCTGAACTTGGGCTGCTATTTTTGATAGCTTGAATGGGCTTTGGATCAACCTGTGTGACTGGGAATGTATTCCCAGTAATTATACAGCAATACTCTTGTGAGCTATTGCTTACCACTGGTATTTAGGGAGTCACTGCAAACAACTGGATGCACACAGGATAAGGTTTTATGCTGTCCTCGGTTATCATTCTTCTCCTATTGTAAATGCATCTGAAGGGCAGGATTTCCATTTAGAGCATATTATAGAACCAGGTCAAACATGAGGAATTAATTTTTTACCTACCTATTGCCTACTAACCTGACAGATCATGTAGCTCAAGCCCTGTGAAATTATTTGATTAGATGCAGTGCTCTTTGAAAGCACAGGATTAGGAATTATATAGACAAAGAAGCAGACAGGTGTATTAAAGCACCATGATAAGAACAGTTGCTTACTCTAGCCTTACAGGGAAAATGAAAGGAATGGGAAAAGTGTTACTTATTTGACTGTGAATGTGGGAATTAATAGGAAAAATGTCACTTATGACTGTGAATGTGAGAATTGTTACTAATTGCAAGAGTAATTCCTTGATAATGCTGCTGTAATGATTCTTTCTATTAAAAGTGGTAATGCTGTCATTACTACATTACTCAAACTCAAATCCATGGGGAAGCTCTGTAGGGTGAGCAGTGATTGAAAGTTCCACATTAAAATAATTACCCTCAATCTTAAATTTAGAATGTGTGATATATATCTAACGTTCACTAGATTTCTTAAGGCTCCTCTTCCACAAAGATATTTCTCTTATCTTCACTGGACTCTGGTTATTCTGTTCTTTTTACACTAGTTAATTGTTCAGGACATGTTTAAGAATGAAATTCAGATATGAAAGAGTTTTAGCATTGTCACAATGGTGACAATCAATAAATGAGCAGCTTTTTTCTTATCTATAATGTTGCATAGGGGAAAATGTATCATTCCTTATCCAGAGCTTTTCTATTTCTGCCGTCTCTTTGAGTTAGGTTTTCAACATGTCTGCTAAAGCATACAGTGGCAACGTGAGAAATATGACATACATAGGTGCAACAAAGGCATTCCAGGTCTCATTTTGATTCTGTAAGTCCTGGTGAAGAGAGCAGGGAACGTGCAGAACTGAGAAAGGGCCCTACTGATTAGAGTGGAAGGGAGAGCTATGGGCTTAGGCTTCCAGATGGACTATCTCCAGATTTGCAGCTATGTCTCTAACCCAAGGGCACGTCCAGAATTTCCTGAAAAAGGCAGAGCAACACCTTCCCCTGGGAAATACTGTTAATACAATTCTCTCAGAGGCAAGAAGCCTGCTTGATCTGGTATTTTGACTAGTGTCTTCCATACTACTTAAGAGTCAGTTCTCTGAGAGCCAGAGTAAGGTGCATGGTTATGTACATATGCCCCTTGGAGCAGAGACCAGGGAACACTGCTGAAATGCAATGAGGAAATAAGGTGCTTTCCTCTCCCTGATCACTTTTTTCCTGTGGTGTTCCTGGTAGCAACTGGGAATGGAGTCACTGCTATGACCTTGTCTTGCCTTTCAATGACAGGCTGTGCTGACATAAGTGCTAACTGCTCCTGGTCAAGGATCACTATTAACTTGTAAGTGCAGTTCTCAAGGAGGGATTTTTTCTGGCTTTTCTGTAGCAAATGAAGGGGAAGGAAGCCCACAAAATAAATTTTGGTGAAGCTAACAATGTGAATTAGGTTGCCATAGAAAACCACAACTCACTTCAACTGGGAGATAAAGGAACAGTGGCAGCTGGACTGTCTCCTGCTTTGGAAGCACTTGCAGAGTTTCTGAACTCTGTTTCTTCATGAGGCTCTGAACAGGGGCTGCTGGCTGGGACCAATGAGGGGGGCTTGGGTCCCATATGAGGGGAGTGGCTGGCCCAGCTGTGGTCCCTAAGGACTTTACTCTGATTTCTCACTGCTCTTAACCTCAGTGACAATCTTATTTTCTTACTGAGCTTGTCTTAGTTAACTGAGGTTCGGGACTTGTCAGGATTCTCCTCTGGCAGAGAATTTTAGTCTTTGTTCTTCATACATATTCTGTGTTGTAGAAGTGTTCAAAACCTGTTTTCAAGTATAACTTTGAACATATTAATGATATTGGCAATTACTCAAAGAAAAACATATAATCAATGCTTGTTAGTCTGTGAGGTGATAAATTTTAAAAATACAGTCTGTGCTCGCCTGGAATTTATTGCTCCAGGCAAGGTGATGGCTTCAGCACTGCCATTTCCAAAGACTGTGCTGTGCATTTATTTTCTCATTAGCAGCTAGTTTCTATTGTTTATTTTGAACAAAGGTAACCTTGGAGTAGGAACACATTCCTTTCTGTCAGGAAGAACTTGTGATGCTGTTTCAAAGGTGCATGCATGATTGAGCAGCAATACATCACAAGAAGCTCTGCAAAGAAGATAATTCTCTATGGCCTGTAGTAGAAGAAAAAACCTTTTTTTTTTTAATATATAGATTACTGTACTTTGGGGGGGTGGGGAGGGTTAATTTATGTGTGTTGTGACAAGCTCTCTCAGATGGTGAGTAGATTGTTTGTCAACTCATAACTATCATTCTCCAAAATAGCAAAAATTCAAGGATTTGCATTTTAGTAGGTTTTGATACAAAACATATTCCTTTTTAATGAAGGAGGATGTCACCAGTCCAAATTCTTAAAAAAAAAAATAAATCCAGACTGATTTTAATAGCTCAAGAGAGGAATTTGAAACAGTCACACAACTTTCCCCAGCAGCACCCATTGTGTAGTGTAAACCCCTCAGTATATTGCTAGCAGTTGAAACATGTTTAGGAGGCATACAGATGCTTCTGTTTTGAAAGCATCTGTGTTCCAGCAGCATCACGGAATGTTAGATCCAGCCTAAGAAGGTAATTAGGAGTGGTCCTGTCTGTAGCTTGGACCAGAGCTAGGATAATAACCACTACCTAGCACAGGAAAGACCCATTCACATCCCCAGAAACCACAAGGCATAGTTAGAACAGGTAAGAGGAAAAACACTGGTAGCAAAGCCAGGTATTAACCAGGATGATGATCCCAGTACCCTCATTTTACAAAACACAATCTGCGATCTTTAAGAACAAAACACAATCTGTGATCTTTAAGAACTCTGCCTAACTTCAGACCTGTCTGATTCAGCAGAACTGTGCCCTCACACCTGAGGCGAGCACTGCTGCAGAGAAGTGGCTTCTGCTAAAAACCCACCACTAGCTGTAAACTCTCTCAGGTCTAGGAAATTCGTCAGTGTAGGGGCAGCTGTCTCTGACACTGACAGGATTTTGACTCATCACTGCTGCTGACAGTGCCATCTGCACCACTGTCCTGGGTGTACCTGCAGTGGCCTCCTATAGATTTGCTGAGCTGCCGCAGGAAAACAGAAACACAGATGATGAACTGCGGAAAGAAAATAGTAGTTCTTCAGTTTGCTGTCCTTGGTGGATTTTACTCATGGCTGAGATGATTCTATCCATGCTAAGGACGCTGTCTGCTGAGCCTTTGGCTGCATACAAACAAGCTGCTTGGGCTCATCCCACTGCAAAGTAGAGAGCACTGCCTGGGGAATTCCAGAGATACTAAAGAGTTGCACCAGCCAAAGCAGCTGGATCGTGGCTTTTAGCTCTCAGTGCAAGCAAGCTGTGGTGTTGGCCCTTGCTCTTGTGTTTTTATGATGATGGTGATAGAACAGGGAACTGACACGCTGGAATTTCTTGCTTTTGAGATTTTTTTTTTATTTTTATTTTTTCTGACAGCAGTTTTGAATCCTTAGCCTTCCTAGGGCAAGAGAGCCACAAAAACTTGTTACAGTGGAAACTGGGGCTGTTAGGTCCTGTGCTGATCCTAAAGGGTAAACCTCCATCAGAGGAGTTACTGGTTTAAGAATAAACTTCTGGCATTAAGCACTGTATAATCACAACACCAAACGATGGCTCTTGGCTGAAAGGGCATTAGCTCTGTAGTCAGCTACAGCTGTCCTGTCTCAATAGATCATATTAAACTCAGTATCTGTTTCTGTTCATAAAACTTAATGTTTTTTTGAACAATAAAAACTTTAATGGGTTTGAAAGTGCCTTAAGTTGGTAATAGTGATGAAATGCAAAGAATCATCCTTTTTTTTTTTTTTCTGTTTAATTCTATAATATAAATGTTTCTATTCAGTAGTTCCTGCATGGGGTATTCCAGATTTTTAGCTGACAACAGAAATCCACATATGCTCAGAAAAGTGTTGGCATGCTCTTGTGTGAAGTTTGTTAAAACTCTGATAGACATCTTGCTATTTAAAAAAAAAAAATCCTTTTTCTTTCAAACAAATCTACTCTGTAGTTGAAAAGCTGAGTTTTAAAAGCTAACTGGACATGGCCAAGGATACAATTAAATTTACACTTGGGCAGAATAGTCTTCTAGGGCTATTCTGTAAAATTACTCTGAGATTGAAGTTTGTCAGAATATCACAACTGAAAAAGAAGAAACGTTACCATCCCCTCCTCCACTCTAAGTGACAATTCTACTTGTATCAGGAGTTTCTCCAAGGCAGAGCTGATCTGGTGCCATTATTTACCAACCACCTGGTCAAGCCTTCTTCCTCCCTCCTCTCTTAGGGGTGATGCTTACTGACAAAATCATCAGACCTGCTGGTGGTATTTGTAGGATTAAGAAGGTTAAACAAACATCACTGAAGGCTGATATGATTCATATCTGTTAACAAGAGCATTCAGTAGTCATTCTTTCTGACCATCAAATCAATCACTTCTTTAAGGGGAGCAGAAAATAACTAATTTAGGAAACAGGAATTTTCATAAACAGGTTAAAGGTTTTTCTTTTTTTTTTTTAGAAGATTTCAGTTCTCGCCTTATATAGAAAAGTTTCAAAGAAACATCTTCCACTCTTTTTGCACTTGCTTCCGTGTAAATTAAAGGTGAACAAAAGCTTGCTGAAGGCATCCTACAAAAGTAAAACCAGCCAAATCAGGCCAGGTTATTGTTTTTGGCTGTTAGGTGAGTAACGACATTATGATTTCTACATAGTAGATTATTTTTGCCATTCAAATGTGTGCAGCATGCACAAACATGACTCCCCTGCACTATCTTACTGTGCTATTTTAAGCCTCATTTTAAAAATCCAACAAGGATGTTTTCTCCTTAAAGAACAGTAAATGTGAAGTGTAGAGAAATGAGTTCATTTATTTAATGAGTTCATTTATTTCATTTCTTTCTGAAATCTTTGTGCTACAGGCCTGTAAGTGGAAAACATGTATGAATGTTACACAATGAATGTTACAGATTTCAAATATGGGTAACCAGGTTTCCTTCCTCAAAGCTTAATAAAGATTATTCAAATGGTATTTTAGAACTCTGGTAGCAGGAGATTCTTCTTTGAGCTAATTCCTGAGTGTAATGAAGATACATAAAATTAAGGGGAGAGAGAAGATGGGATACACAGGACTGTTTGAAATCTCCAAAGTTCAGGTGTGATTCTGTCACCATTTCCAAAAAGAAGTGTTTCCAAAATCTAAGTGGCTTACTACATCTCTGTCATTAGGGAGAAAGCTTAATATCATGCAAATAGAATGCATGCAATCGGGTTTTCCAGCTGAAGTTCAACCACCTCTTCCTGCTCCCCTGCACCAACTGCAGCTGGATCAGGTCTCAGGTCATCCATCTTACCTCCAAATTTATTAACCGTCTACCCTTTTCTGCCTTTGCCTAGATCGTTTAATGACTGGAGTCTGCTAGAACAACATAAATGTTATTTCATTCGACTTACCCTGGGTTTGGAACTGCCCTTCCCACCTATGCTATAACTTGTTAGGCCTCCCCTTACACTTTTACCTGCCTCGCTGTTATCACACATCAAAGATACGTGCTAGGTCCTGACTAAACAGGAGGCATGCTCTGGCGTATTTCTCTGTCAAGAGCCAGGGGCCATGTTCTACCCTCGGCCTCTGTTTGTGGCTCCCCTTTGATCTGGGGAGCAGCTTTGCACACAGGCACCTCGGGGAGTGGATCAGTTTACCTGTGGTTGGCCTCCTCTCCCTCCCAATTATTACAGGAAGCAGCAGCTTTTACAGTGTAAATGAGACACTGGAAAGAGGCTGTTGTCAGAAGGTTCCTCCTAATTCCATAACACAAGTCATCCACATTAAAGAAAATTTCCCTCATTAGGCACATGCTATCATTTACCACATGGAGGCATCGACCAATGACAAGTATCCCCCATTGCTCATATCTTTACGTTTGGGTAATTAGAGCTCATTTCTGTCCTGAAGAACTCTTAGTTGGAGCTCATATACAGGACTCATTGGGAACTTCTCGAACAGGAATTTTCCAGCTGTCAAACTTGAGTGGTTTTGTGGAAATGACCTGACTTCCCAGACTTCTGACAGAGCATATGCATGTCTGAAGGGCCACTATTTCCTGCTTTCCTAGAAGTCCCAGCCTTTCCAAAATCCCATATATATTGAATAAATAGTGTAGGGTTTCAACTCCATGAAAAGGCTGCAGTCTTGGCCAAAGATCATTCTGGAAATTTCAGGGATTTTTTTCTGAAACCGAAGTCTGTTTTTTTATTAAGCTTTGTTTATTGTCTAATAGAAAAGATGGAAGGAAAATGCCTCTGAGAGCAAATGGATAAAATTACTCCCCTAGCTCCTGAATATTAGTAGGGCCTTAACCACAGAATGATCTTTCTCTTATTATGTTAACATAATCTCAATTATATGCTGGCCGATTTAAACCTCTGAAAATAAAACAAGGCTCTAGCTCAAAAATGAAATAAACTGCTGGAATCACTTCAGTACTAGTGAATTATTAATATTAACCATTTAAAGAAAAATGTCACTGTTTTAGAGGAGTAGCTTTTTAAAAAGTGCTTTTGAAGGACAAATGTTTATATTCCTGTGATTTTTTTTTATTTTTTTTTTCTCAGCCATTCAATAACCAGCCTGCAGGGAATCATTTCTGAGAAAGCTGCTTTGACTCTTACTCTGAATCCTTTACATATAATTTGCTAATGAATTTCAGCTTAAAGTGCAGTTAAATGTAAGAGTTTGAATAGGGAATGGAGTGAAAACAATAATTTTCCTGCTTTCTGTTTTCTCTCTGGGCACTTGCTAAGAAATGTTTAAACGCACTAAAGTGTTAAAGACACTGGGAGCTTTTTAAAATAGCAAAGGAGCTGCTGTTTGAGGGAAAGCAAAAGAAAAAGTAAGGAAGGAATCTGAGGAAACTTCTTTTCCAAGGAAGATTAAAAGTATTTCTATCGAGGAAAAAGAAATGTGCTTTCAGATCTTCCTGTTACACACTTTAAAATCAAATGAGTCAGAAAATTTGTTTGTCTGGTTCTGTGAGCACTGGTCTTTTATGTCTGCATGGGGACAATGGACCTGGTGTGCATGTTCCCAGGATAATTGCACTGGTAATGCTCTTGCTGCAGCAACTGGATCAAAGTTTGATGGATATTTAGGAATAATTGATTCATTCATAGGAACTGGGATTGGCTAAAACCAGGATAAAGTGTTCAAATATTTAGTTTGTAGTTGGTGATTCATTTTGATAAGGACATTGCATATGAAAAAGGCTTCTCTTTCCTCAGTATCTGCTGTATTTATTGCTCAATAGCTATTGCTATTACTCTGGTTAGGCATCTTCAGGGATGGCTTCTCCTAGCAGTTCTACTTTTCCATACTGTGCATCCCCTGCAGTCTCTTCAAATGCTGCCACCTATGGGATAGAATCAACTTTAAATAAGAAGGGCAAAGCCAGCCACTTCTAACACATGGTGCTTGTTGGCTTGGGCAGAGGGTGAGTTTGTGCCATGTCTATCTCTAGAGCACACAGCCAGGCTCTGCAGGGCACAGGCCTGGGTTGAAGCTGTGCGCAGGAATGAAGGTGGCAGTTGGCATATTGCGGTAACTGCAGGGGTATGGACAGGCACCAGATTTAAGTTTTCACTGGTACTCATCTCAAATGAGAAGCAGATAATGTTTCTCTACCACAACTGGTACAAGGGCATTGACTGGGATGTCTCTCTGTGTGTCTGCTACCTATGAAAGGACTGGGGCAGGTCCTCCCATTTTGGTCCAAACCCACTGGTGCCAAATAGCAAAAGACTGCTTGTCCTCTCCCCTGTTCCCTTCTGCTCTCCCTACCCACGTTATATTGGATCTGATGCCTCTTGGGCTCTGTATGGAGCTGAACCTATTTGTTAATCCAGCAGAAAATTAAACTTCCAAAACCAAAAGGATTTTTTTTTTTTGAACTGCCATAGAGCTGGCTCAGCACAGCATCTAATGAATATCAAAGCTGAAGCAAAGAAGAGAGCAGGACATCTGACTTTGGTGCCTGTGTCTCAGCTGTCGTCTGCTTCAGGAAGTTGAGTTAACAAGGAAGATTTGGTTACTGTGAAGTGTCTTGTTTTTTTGTCAGATTATTACAAGATAACAGGACAATCTGTGGATCAGGTATGCTGTGCTGGGAGACAATCTGACCTGACTCTCCGTAATGGTAATAATATACCTTTAATTTTGGAAAACTGGGCTAATGAGTGTGCAGTGTTAGTTTGTTTCACGATTTACAGGCATGGAGATTGAAAACATTCAATACATTACATGTGATTAAAGACACTTTTGATGTTAATCAGTGTGGATTAGGAGGATAGGTTTAAGAGTTTAACACTGAAGAGAACTCAAAAACTCTTGAAGTACAGACTTAGCCATTCATTCAGCCTGCAGCCTTTGAGATCCTGAGAAGCCCATGTTTCATTTCACAACAGCATACAGATAGAGAAAGTCCACTTACAGATGTGTTGTGTTCTGTGGAAAGGACTTCATGGGAATGTTTGCCTTGGACTTTCAGTATATATTTAGTTATGGTTTAACTTGGATTTTAAGCAAGAAATTTGTCCCAATTCTATTCTTGTTTGTATTTCAAGGTTTACTTGTATAAATGCTAGTACAGATTGAGCTAATGCCACCAAAGTCCTGCCAGGACGTGAGGATACAGAAGGCACAGGGACCAGGCTCCTGTCCCATCCCAGCTGGTGCGAATGTACCATGTACAGATGCACAAAACTGTGCTGGGGTGGCCCATTGCTATGACCCTGTCACACCCAGCTAGTCAAAGGCGATGTTTGGTAATGATTTGGAAACCTGACCTTCACATGAAGATACCCTGAACTCTACTAAACTCTGATTGCTTGGCTGATGTGCACTTTGACAGGCAGAAATCCAAGGAATTAAACAATAGTCTGGTACAGATTAGTGTGTTGGCTTTGAAAATCATAGTTGTACATGTACCGAATTAGGCCATTTAAACAATACAAACTAATGTTTATAACATCATAGTCTTCCTGCCTTACATTCTAATTGAGATAAAATACATTTTTTAGATGTAAGGACCAATCTGTCACATCCCCCAATCAGGCTGCTCATCTACAAATAGTCCTTAGTCTTAAAAGTGCATGTAGTGGTGTTGATGCCTCTAAATTGTGTTGGCAAGTCCATAAAATTAGCTTTGATGTTTAATGTGCTAAACTGAGCCTGGACACTGAAAAGCAGGATTTCCCAAGGTGGGCATAGAGGTGTCCTGGCTTGAACTTGGTTTCTTGTCTCTGTAACATGTATTCTTTACCTCAAAAAACCCTAAACACACACACACACACAAAAAAACCCAAAAGACAACATCAGAGAAAAAACCCAGACAAACACCACCCCCACCCCAAACATATTGACATCTTGTTTACACATGATCTCAGCCAGTCTTTTCATGGTTACTATAGTGTCACTAACACAAGCATGTGGATTAGGAGTAGTAATTTTCTGCTACTATTTTCCATTTGAGCATAAAATAATCCATGTTGATGTGCAAGTAAGTGCATTTTAGCACACAACTGAAAGTGGCTTTATCAAAATTTGCAATGAAAAAAAGCCAATCCTAGCTTTAAATCTGAAAGTCTATTCATAAGCAAAACTCATTAGCTTGTCAGTTTGTTAAATATTCCCAGGATTAAACTCGTATCCCCAGAAAAGACAACACAAAATTCAGAGTTTTAACAAAGCTGTAAGAGGGGTAGAAGTCACTCTTTCTCTTGTTAATGTCTTTCCAGCACTATTTTGCATCCTTACGACTCTGGGGAACACAGCCTGAAAAGTACATGATTAAGCATTATCATCATGATTTCAGAAGCCAGTCTGCTACACAAAGTACTAATTCATTTTCCACCATTGTGCACACCAATATTGCTGTCTGAGCTACAAGCTAGACCCTGGCACTTGCACAACAGAAGAAGAGAAGCCATAAACTAGGAATAACCATTGTGTATACTTTCTTTTTTCACTCATTACTTTTATACTTAGCAAAGCCAAACAGGTCTGCAGACTAGAATTGTAGTCCTGCCATGGACTGAGATGTCTGGGCAAAATAAGCCTGTTGTGTTACTTTAAGGTGTTACGGTTTATGGTTGTAGTTTTCTGTGGGTTTCTAAGACAGTCATGTTTTCCTGGAGGCACAGTTTTAATTTTGAGGCTAAATCATGACCAGTGTTGGATTTGTCTGTTTAATGAGATTGCTCTGGGTAGAAGTTGCTCTCTGTTAATTAAAACATTCACTTTGACTCGAAGTACTGTTCAGAAGCAGAAGAGCAGCAGCCCCTGGGTGTAGGTGTGAGAGGGAAGCTGAGTGGAGGAAGCTGGAGCTTTTGGGCAGGAAGAGGTGCATGAGTCTTTACTTTCTAATCCCTATTTTTTTTGCGTCTCTCTGTACAGCCAACTCATGTGCAATGAAATGATGACAGTGACGTCAACTGATAGCGTATTACAATGGTCTCTCACTATTTATAATCCCCAGGCACAAAAGAGGAGACCTAGGCCCCATTTCCCAAACAGGGAGGAATGTTTTCATTACTATGTTAATTCAATCTCTCTTATAATAGTGATACTTTAATTGCTCCTCTGTTTTCCTCAGAAATAATCCAATTCCCTTTAGCCTCCTAATTTATCCACACATTAATTGGGTTATTGCCCTGTAAAACAGAGGGGCAAATATATCACTTAAAATTTATCACAGACAATTAATAAGCATGGCTGAGATTTTTAAAGTGCAATGAGGTGGCAGGGTCCCAGAAATTTCAGTGAGATCTGGGTGCCTTCCTGCATCACACCTACTTGGAAATCCTGATCCCAGACACACAAAGAAAACTTTATTTCTTTAATGTACATTGTGCACTTTAGAGTTTCTCCTTTTCAACACGAATTCTTGATTCTACTGCCTTTAATCTTGTAAATCTGCTTTTGATTTAATCTAGTAAAATTCCTTTTGATTTCCTTGATTAAGGATTGTGGGGTCAAAGCCTTTGAAGTACAGCTGAAAGCTTCAAAGTATAAAAATGGTAGAGATAGGGCTTGGAGGACTAATAATGGGACACCCAGCTTCTCCTATTCAGTACTGCAGTCACTATCAAAAGTGACTACAATTCCGCGAGCTTGTGGTTGGGGAGCTGGTGTCCATACCCCGAAATCTGATGGCATTGAGTAACAGCCTTGTTCATCAAACTCAGAAATCTCTGAAACTTTCTCATCTTCCCACACCAGCTTGTTGTGGGAAGGATTTTATGCTGGCATGGCCAGGTCTGTGCTAGTTCTCTAACAAGCAGACACCTCAGAACCCCTCCTGTTTCATGGTCATTTTTGTCCTGTGGATTTTTATTACCTGTGTCAGGGATGCTAGACCAAGACAGCAGCAATGAAAATGGCTAGAAAAAAACAACTGAACGAACAAGAATTGCCCTAGTTAATTTTCACTAGAGCAGTGCAATGAGACACCAGGACTGAGCATACTGTGGAGATCTTACCCGCTTCGTGACTGTTTCAAGAGCTGCTCATAGCGGCATGGTCAGAAATACTCTTCATCTGTAATCAAAACCGTGGACCCTGCAACTCATTCAGCTGCCTTTGCTTGGAGGCAGTAGAAAGGCAGATGGCTGCCTAGTGACACCAGGATTAGGGAACGATGAACAAATAGCCACCGCTGCTGCAAAGCCTTCATAAAGGAAACACATGTGCTGAACTAAGCCCTCTTTATTGTTACTTACTTGGGGCATGAATCAGCCAGCATAAAAGCCAGTAGTGCATGATCAAAGGGTGAATACTAATGATAAGGACATAACATTAAATCATGGAATTTCTCTTCCATACCAGCAAAGGTATTATGACCATGCCCTTCCCCCAGCATGTCTTTGTAGTGGCAATTATCAGTTTTCTTCAAGCTAGCAAGGGAGAAATTAGAATTGCCAAAGCAACACGTGCTTTGTACTTTCTCTTCCTATAAAACATGGAGTGAATAAAACTGACACGGATCATTTTGCTTTGAGTGGTTTTCAGATAAAAACACTTTGCCTTACAGATAAACACTTTGCCTTTTCAGATAAAAAAACAGCCTTACGTAGCACAGGTATTATTATGGCCAGAGAAAACCATACATTTTGTAAACCATTGCAGGAGCTGCTAAAATTGAAACTAGAAATACTTTACAAGTGGTGTGAGAGAGCTGGGGACAGTTACTCCTCTGGAGTACCTCAAGCAGGGACTCAAGAACAAGGGCTGAGCTTAGCTGGTGCCTGTAAGCTCTGGTAAAACTTGGCTACAGCTGTCATAAGCATCATCTTAAAATCCATAATCTTGTGTTGTTTCTGCAGTTCTTCCACTTCCAGGAAACACCTTTAAATTATATAGACAAAGTCTGGGTAATTAAAGCAAGCAAAGTGCTATAGTGTGAAATGTGCCATCCAGCTGTGATTGTGCAAAGCACTGATATTTCCTTTCTCTTCTCCAAAGAAATTAAAGGAGTTACAGTCTTCTTTCAACTCAGCCAGGGTTCCCAAAGCTCACTTTACCCATTTGGCACTATTACTGCTCCTGGCTGTAAGCGTTCAGCTCTGTGCACGCACCAAGGGAAGCATTCAGCTGTCTGCCTTGTAGTCACAGAGAACAGCCTGGGAGCACCTGAAGTAGTCTGACCTCAGCACGACACCTGACCGAGTGGAGTTGTGCCAGTGAGTCTGGGAGCACAGGCTGAACCTTTCGTAGTCATTGCTGCTCCTGCTGGAGTCTTCACAATGGTTTTGCCACTACTTGGCTGTGTGCTGAACCAGCCAGCACACATAGGACTGAATAGTGGGGTTTCCACTGGGGAAACTTCCCTGCCATTTAATTTGGAAACTATGAAAAATGAAACATGGAGAATACCTCTGGAGCAGTAGATTTGGAAAAGAGGGAAATGACTGCAGCAGCGTTGAAATGACTGCAGCAGAGTTGAATGCTCACTGCTGTGGGGGAAGGAATGCTGCTGCTGCTGCTGCTAAATTTGGGATGGATTAAAACTCCCTTGTAGTGGAGGGCAGAGCATGGTGCTCACCCAAATGAGAAATGCAGAAATACAGATCGAGCTGTGATTCTGAGAACTGCTCAATTCTGTCCTCCTGTTCCTTCTCCCTTTAAAAAAAAAAAAAAAAAAAAGTTTTGATTTCAAGCCTTTGGTCTTGCTTTTGTTTTTGGCTGAGCACTCATTTCAGGTAAATGATGTCAGACAAGCTGCTTCTATTTCTTGAAAACTCAAAAGTCCAGGGATTCAAGTTATGATTTTTTTTTCTTCATTGCAGGTGTCAGAGGTTACACAAAGGGCCAGAACATACTTGATGGGTTTTTTAGTTCAAAAAAATATTAAAAATCTTAAATAAGCTCTCTTAGAGCCTCATAATCTTTATTTGTTGTTGGGCTTTTTTAATACCTCTCTGGGTTTATTAGCTGTATATATGGAAAACACCCTAAAATATGGTAGTATGTGGTATCTTTACTCAGGCTGTTGATTGCATTTTACAGAACTTTGTGACAAGATATCTTAAGTACTTCATCAAAGCTACAGCTATGAGATGATTATTGCTAGGTTATTGGTATTAAATATAGCAGGAGTGACAGGCTTTAAAATTGTTGCATAGGTTAGAAATGGGATAAGATGCATCATTGATTATGCTGGAATTTATTTACCATTCTTTAAGATAGGACTGTGCCCAGTTAAACTGGGAAAAAACTGATCTTTTTTCTGATGATAAGCTGAGCTCCCATCAGTTTTACACATCAGAATCAGGGTCACAGAAATAGCCCAAGCTATGGAAATCAGACTGACATTTAGGTTGGTCACTGATCTGCCTCTCTTTTATAAGTGGGAGGTGGGCTCCAAATTCAAAGAGGCAGAGGGAAGCATAGTACTAATTTCCTCAGATTGTTTCCTAAATGACCAGGAAGTCATGGAGGATTGGGCATTTTGCCCCAGTGACGTTCCTGGCCTTCTCTTTGAGACGTTAGTTTGGCCCCATTCCCTGCTGAAGAGCTATCCGGATTGAATAGCCTAAAACCCCTAAGATCAGCAAGCACAGATGGGAAATTGAGTCCTATCACTGACTTTGAACAGGCAATGTAAATTCTCAGGGATAAATGAGAAGGCTTAAGGGAAATGTGGTGCTTAAAGGACTTTATTACTTACATTTTGTAGCACTGATTTTGATTAATAGCTCTCTAATACAAGAAGCACCCTATCCAGATCAGAAGGAGCTGCGTCTGCACTGGGCCCCCAGAGCTCAGTTTAAGAGGCACAATATAAGATTATTTGTATGGTGTTAAAAAATGGGATGGCAGAAATTGGAAAGAGGAGAAAGACAGTAAAAATGCAGGTATCTATTAGATCTGTTTCTGCTAGGATCAGCTGTGGTGCATACTGTGTGTTCAGGGGTGTTATTCAGGGTTGTCACCCTGGTACATCTGAATGGGGTTGAGTCTGGGATGCTGAAAATTGTGGGGTGTCCTGATGCAGATTTAGCCCCTTCTTTCTGTGCTGTGACACAATTTCCCTTGCCCAGAAGGACCATCCGAGGCTGAGAGGTTATTTGACTCATAGGGATGTACAGACTATAATTTTGCTATCTGCACTTGCTCTGTCACTCTGAAAAATCAGCCATTTGGCTGGCATGAGACATGAATTTCCCACTCGCACCAGCTGGTGCAATGTGAGTTTCAGGACTGCTTTAAGTGGAGAGATCTGTGATGCTGGCTGTTGATGTTTTATGAGTTTTTCCAGACTTCTAGGTGAATGAATTATAGGCTCATTTTATGACTTTGAACTGAAGACGACCACTTTCTTTACAGTCTCAGCATAAGTCTAACCTGAATCTCATGAGAAAAGTGTTATCTCCTTTCAGAGCAGAGCGAGCTGAGGGTTGTGATCCTGAGGTGTCATACAAGCCAAAGCCATCTCTGCTCTCCCTGGCTGCAGTCAGCCCAACTCCTGTGAGATCAACAAGCCAAATTCTGATCTCAGTGATATTTGTGGGGTTGTCCCATATTTGTTCTGAATAAATCAGTGCTACCCTGGTCAGGAAAGCCAGCTAAGTTTGGGTCCTAATCAAGCTGATGGGAATGTTGCCATCGACTGCAGAGGGTTTGGGTTTCATTTGCAGTTGAGAGCTTTCAGTATAATTTAACTATTTCCTCCTGGAGAAGGCAGTACTGTCCCAAACCTAGAATAAACATTTGGCATCCTTGAAACCAGGCAGCTCTCCTCTAAAGGTGTATTGCATTTCCCATAAAGCCTGCTGCAATATTTGGCTTACCAGGATGCTTCCCTTTCATGCTGTATCAACAGCTCTAATTAAGCATGATGACAAAATATGAGGACTTCTATGTAATTATGGCAACGGCACCACCTGCCTCTAATTAAGCTGCCAAAACATTTGGTCTAAAATAGTGCAATGAATAAGAAAAAAAAAATTATATCCAATATTTTGGCAATGCAACAAGGGGCTGGTTTTCCTCACATAATTAGCTTTAACAAAGTGTTGTTAATCTGATTTCTGATTAATAGACTATTTAATGTTACAACAGTCTGACAAGACCAGCTGCCTCTGGTTTAAGTTTCCACTAAAAAAGCTAAGATGTCTGACGGTTTTAAGGGATATACTTGTCAAGAGAAACATTAGATTTTCTTATTATTTCCATTGTTCTTCGTGAGAGCCCCAAAGGTTACATTCTCTGAATTCACTGAACTTTTAAGCCTTTCATTAAACTGGAAGCCAAAGGAAAAGCTAATTTTTTTCATCTTCCTAATTCCTTGTACAGAGGAGTCACTGCTATAACTAATTGGGGGGAGGAGGGGTGCCCAGAAACCTTACAAGCTCTGCACGTTTTAGAGCTGCTGGTTGGCTGGCAGAAAGTATCAGCTTTGTGGGCTGCTGTGATGCCCTGGTGTGGCTGGTGGCTAGTTGCGCCCCCTAGAAGAGCTTCTCGGGCTGGATTTAGTGACAGTGAGGATGGGAGTGTAATGTGTAACAACAGCAAAGCAGCCCAACCACTTTTTCAGGACTTGTGTGGCCATTTGGGTTTCAGAGCTGTTAATGTAACCTGGCATGTTAAATCAGACATGATCAACACTGTAGAAGAGCCAAGCATACCAACAGTACAGATGGGTGGCAGATAATGAAAGCAGTGTAAAACTGTTGATCAAACCACTGACACTTCTGAAAATTGTCATTTGAATATACCAGGAAGAAGACAGGTAACCGTGTGTTCACTGTAAGTGCCAAATTTTTAAAAACAAGTTTTCAGCAGGTTTCTTGTGTCCTGCCCTGGCTGCCCTAAATTTTCTTTGGGCTTGATTTTTCCACTGCCTTGTTGCCCCCACTGTAACAATCAGTGACTCCATAAACTAGGCATACGGAGTTCCTGCCAGCCATGCTGCTTTCAGTCTGTTCTCTTGCCTTTTAGGGTCTCTTTCCTGTAGCAGTGTCTGGGCTGGATTATCTAACTCCCACTCCAACTGCAAAGTCTTGACTAGCTTTAAAATTCAGAGGCATTTCAAGAAAGTCCATAAACTGTAAGCCCTCAGCTATTTGAAAAGATGACTGTTAATTCAAAATATTTGTTTCAATTTTCTCAGCCTGAAGTAATGGTAACAGCAGTGCTCTTTCATCTGGTATATTGCTGGGACCGGGGTGAGATTTTACTATTTGAGAAAAGGCTTCCTGGTGTGGTTCCCTGCTCTGATGTCCCAGATTTAATGGCAGGAATGATACTCCCTTTGTAGGTTAGACAGCCTGTTCACACGCCTTTCGGAGTTGGTTGAAGAAGTCCAGTTGTTATCTCTGGGCTCCCGCTGTGCAAGCAGTAGGTTGGTTATGTAGTAAACATTAACAGATTTCCTAAATAAAAACTTAGTTGATGGGCATGAGGCAGCAGTGTAAAACCACCCCCAGATTCCACCTAGTAACACCACTTGAGATGTGGAGCGTCCTAAGTAAATGCTTTTTGTACAGCTGCATGTGAAGAAGAAAAGATGAAGGTCAGAGGTCTCATTTCATGCTGATAGAGTGCATGGCTCAAAACCCTGGTGTGGTGAGTATTCCACACGATCCCCTGAGACAGCGGGAATACCCAGTTACTCACCATGCACTGGGACTCCAGACAGCAATAAAAGCCAGGATGTCTATTAATCCCCCAGTCTTGTCAATACACTGCCCTGCTACTTCAAAACAACAGCAAGAGCCCTTAGGTGACCTCAGCTTTCTTACACATTGGAGTGGCAGATGAAATGCTCATGATTTTTTTTTTCCCTTCCACTCTGTGTCTTGTCTATCAAATACATTTTCAGATGCAGATTTGGGAATACCCTGTGTTTACTTTTAAGTGCACTTGGTAAGATTTGTTTCCTTAAGAGCTGATCCAAGAACTGAACAAATGAGCTCCTGAGCCAGTCTATAGAAGGAGATGGCCAGGGTCAGCTTAATGTTTTCTATGATTAAAGTACACACTGTTGAGTAAATAGAGGGAGGAATTATATATGATTTGACTAGCTGCTAATTATGACGAGCTCTTCCTGACTGCTCTTCCTTTAAAAAAGATGAAAGTCAGATCGCTCAAAATTCTCACATTTAGTTCCTTTGGAGAAAATGGTCTGGTAAATAAAACAAATACTACTGCTCTAGTTTATATCATGCTTCTTTCGCATGCTAATCTGAAGTTCCCCTGAGATAATTTGACAAGAAGGTCATTAATGCAAATTTAAGCGTGACCTAGAAAGGATTTATTTTTTCATGTACCACATTCATTCTCTGCTATTGTTATTTGTTTTTCTTTGTTTTAAACTGCCTAGTGTTTTGGGTTGCCTTTCCTCCTTTTTCTTTTCTCTCTCTCTTTTTTTTAAGTCTTATGACAATAATAGCATAATTCACCTCAAAAGAAATATGTTGCTTTCAGATAAAATGCTCAAGTAAGATATGAAGATGTGGCAGATAAAGAATAAAATTTATCCTGCAAACATTAGGTATAGTTTGGAAAAAAATCTCTTTGTAGGCAATTAAGAAAAGTTGACTTTAAGTTCTAGTATTGTACTGGAGAATTTGTATACAAATTTACATTATAGATACCTGAGCTTTCCCAACAGATGTGGTCATTGTCCAATTGTGCCAACTGTCCAGCAGAACTAAGTAAATACTAACAATCCCCAAGCTATTTCAGATAGTAGGATGAAACATTCTTTTTTCCACTGCTAATTTTGTTTCTGTAATTTCTAGGCATAACATAATTTTTAGGGACTCTAGCTCCGACATTCATGTGCGATATGTAATGTAGAAACAAGGAAGGACAAAAACAAACACTTCAGAGAATCTCAGCACTTCTGGGTTTGGTATATGTTGTAAAAAATGAAAAGGTCACATTTACCTGCCTCCCTTTAACCCTTTGTGGGTCACTTCAGGGCTCTTACTATTTTTGTAATATAATATATATGGAAATAATGCATATAAACTTTTTCAAAGGGATCTCAAAGCTCTGTGTCATCTTCTTGCAATAAGTCCTTGAAAAATATGTCATTGTTTCTAGTCAGGAGAAATCAATCTAGCTGTTTTGCAGTTAAGAAGAGGCCTGTTAGTATGTGTTGGTACAACCTTTCTCTCTGAGCCTGTGTGGTTTTTCTCCCCTTTGAATTGTTAATGGCATTAGAAAAATGGTTATTTTCCTGTTGGCTCCTGAGTGTGCTGGATGGTTAGTGTATTCCTGAGTGTGCTGGATAGTGGTACCAGGAACACCTGCAAGGGTGTGCACACAGTTTGCTTCAGGGTTAGTTAATATTTTTCCCTTGCAGGTCAATATGTTTACTTTATATTTGGATGAAGAAAATGAAAAATAGTTCCTGGTGGTGCAATGGGGACAGTGAGTAGTCCTCGGGCAGAAGGAAGTTAAAGGACTTGAAGTTATAGAGTAATTGAAGCAAAAGAGGATCAAGGTGCGAGTCCCACTGGAGCCAGGGCTGTGCCACCAGTGCTCCCACTCCTGCCCTGATGGGGACCCTCACCGGGAGTGATGCCACCAGACAACGAGCTCTCCCTGACACTGTGCCAACTTCTGCTGCCAGAAAATGCATCCAGTGTCCAGCCTGCTTGACCCCCTGTCTGAGTAACTTGTTTTGCCATTTGTCATTGCCAAATGTTTCTTTATTCTGCCTCGGTCACTTGGTTTGCCACTCATTTGACTCCCTGCATAATTAACTTTGCCAGCCAATTGACTTGCTGTGTAATTATCTTTGCCAGTCACTTTGGTCTTTGCATATTAGTCACGGTGTCTAACAGGCCTCAGGGCAGGTTGCAGCTCAGGGGGGCCAGCAGCAAGTGCTGGCCACCCTCACACCCACCGGGCATTGCCTGGGGTGGGGGGATTGCCCAAGGGCCGCCAACACAGACTAGACTGGCTGGGCTGGGACTGCAGCAGGGCCAGGACAGCTGCAGAGACATGCTGCCACTTGCTGCTTCTCTTCTCTGACCCAAATTTAACTCCGCTTCCCAGCAGTGCCCCCTTCCAGCCCTGCCCCTCCTCATTTAATTGCTCTCATTTCATATTGCATCTGTCTGCCTTTGTCGGCTTCTCTGACACACTTCCCTGTGTGCTTTACCACACTCTGGTTGTGCAGACTAACCCTTCACTCCCCAAACAACATGCAAGGCATCCACAAATTCTTTCTTCAGCTTCAAATGGGGGACTATTTTTGCAGGATGCCTTGGAAAAAATAGCTGACTTAGAGTGACAAGTGTGAAGAGCAGTTGCAGACAGTTTATACATCCTCCTCAGGGAAAATAAACCTGTTAGTGTGCGCCATATGCTACAAAGAAGTGGCTCTCGGCCACGCAGCTGAAACATTAGAGCCTTTCCTTGACTCTTTGTCTGCCCTTTGAAGACTATTTGTCTTCAAAGCAGGAGCCCCTTACAGCTGACGCATCTCCTTCTCTCCTGTTTGCCAAATAGCTGTGGACTTTGTAAATAACATAGATAAAAGGTTTGGATGTTGTCGGAAATAAATAACATCATGCCTACATTTATCAACTAATTGCAGAATAATGTACTTAGGAAAGTGATCTTGCCTGCCTACCAGTCAGAGAGGTTTGTGTTTCTCCACTGGTGAACTTTGCTTTTAAAATCTTTCTAGACTGTTCTTTGTTCTGCCCCTGCTGCCCAACTTCAGTCTAGCCCTGCATTGCTTAATCAAGTTTTGTACAACTTTGTTCCCTGTTGGATATACTTCAGCTCTAAAACCACAGTCCAGCACCAAAACCAAACAGACTTCCAATCTCATTTTCCCTGATAACGTTTTCTTTTTTGTCTTGACAGATAAAATCTATTATTTGGATTTTGGCCTCTCTGTACCATTTCATATTGACTGGTTATTTCATAGACCAGTTATTCTCCTTGCTTAGAGAACCTATAACAAATTATTATAAAGAGTGTTTAAAAATCCTCTCCCATTGGTCAGTGTTTTGCATTTGTATGTAAAAAATAATGTCTTGCTGAGCTTATTTTTGTGATAAATCCCCAAATAAATTTCTGAGACACAAAGGTGCAAATCTATGCTGTGCAATTAAGCATGACGTTGTTATATTACCTGATTTCGCTTAAGCTCTGCAAATAGGAGCTTTCCAACTTTTACAGTTCATATGGCACTAACATGGGGTGTTTTGTCTGACTGTCCAGCCCTGTGCAGTGCTCAGGGTGGACCTTCTTAGAGCTCACTCATGGTCCTTGACATAGTACACCTCTAGGTATGACTGTTGTTGATATTTTGCTCATGTCAAGGGGAGGCAAGTACCCCCCTCCTCCCAACTTGCCTTTCACTCTCCAGCTTTTACATTTCCTGACATGTTCCTTGGAGAGACTGAATTATTGTTGGTAGTGGTTTTGTTTTGCAAGAGTACGAGTTCTTTGGGTGACTAATGCACAGACAAATCATCTGTCCTGGCTTGGTCTTCCCATAACTTCCGCATAATAAAAGGAAAAGGAGTGATCACATCTCAGCTGTTCTGTGCTCTCACGCCTTTCAGTCTGAGGCAAGATAAAGCTGCTCTGCTGGGAAGAGATCTAAAGTTCACAATCTAGAGGTTTTTTTTCTGAGGTTTAACAATTATTCTTTTTCTTCAGAATAAATGACTGCATGTGTGAAGTATGACTGCTGGGTTTTTAGTGTGTTGTTTGGGTTTTTTTCCTGAAGCATCTCTACTCTGCCTCTTCCACCAGCTTTGAGCTGCAATAAACCCACTCAGCAATGCACCAAGAGCTAGTTCTGACTGGTGCAGACAGTGCAGCTGCTGAAATTTGATTTCAGCCCAGGAAGTGATATGACTGGAGTAAATTCTTCAGCTTAACATTTAAGAACAAATATAGCATCACTGGTGGTTTGGCTGGGGCTGCTGTTTTGGACTCGGCTTGGGTCAGCATGAAACACGTCAACAGAGGGGATGTACTAACGCCACTTCATGTTGTCTGCTCAGCCAAAGAGAATTAGCGGGACAAGGGCACAATTTACATTTTCCCCAGGTTAGTCCCCAGCTTTTCAGACATACAAACTCAAGGCTCCATGCACAGGGAACTCCAGGAAGAAAAATCCACAATCCTTGCAATGAGCTCTAGCTAAAGATTAACCTTGCTGACTAATTGAATGCTGGGAATGAAAATTGTTAAAACAAACATGCTAAGGACCCAGGCTTTGTTATTCCTCTCCATTGGCTGATGAAGGGCTGTGTTGCCACCTGTCTGGGCCAGCACCTTTGGATATTAAATAAACACAGTCTCCTCCTGCACTATGGTACAGAGAAGTTACTTCAGTTCCATTAGAAAGTCTACAGCATGAAGGAAGCCAGTAACAGCTTTGAGAGCATGTCCTTCAAGTTCTATTTCACACCCACCTAGTACACGGAGATAACAATGTTTACTATCACTTTGTAAATATATAAAAGTAAAGTAAGAAAGTAATGAAATGCAGCTGCCTGCCGTATTTCTGTTTTCCATTTATTCAGCTTTCAGTAAAAGAGCCTAGGGTCTGTGACCCCTTGCTATGGGAAAAGCAGGAGTAGGTTCCCTCAGTGGAAAGCCTGGCACATGGGTCTGGCTGCCCTGATGCAGCTGGGGAGATGTGGGGACACAGACTTCTGTTTCCAGGTGATTTCAGCTTCAGTGATGCAGTAGATATGGTTCAGGACTCCTAGTTTAGCCTGTTCACTGTTGTCTGAACCTCTGGAATGACATTGTAGGAAAATGTGTTACTTAAAGTTGTCTCATAATGGGAATATGAGAGTGAAGAGGTTGTTAAGAGCAGCTTGGATCTGTTGTGTGGGGTTCCCAACTGCATCCAGGAGCAGCTGTGGTCACCAGGTACCCAGGGTGGAGACTGGGCAAAGGCAGTAACTGCTCTTACAGGCAGTCCTGGTGCCATTATGAGCTGCTCTGGGGAGGTGTCTCAGGAAGTAACTTTGCATTCAAGGCCAAACATTACCACTAATCCACATGGCATAGCAGACAGTGTTGGTGGGATGCCAGTTCAGAACAGAGCTTGCCAGGAAGGGACCCTTTGGCTGCAGGACACATTGCCACAAGAGTAAAAATTATATCAAATCCTGACACCCTCCAAACTTAGTGCAAGATCACTTTTCACCGGAGCTGAACTGCCTTGAGAACTGATTGTCAGAAGCTAGGGAGAAAAGAGACAACAGCTGAGGAATGGAGGCAGGGATGCTGTTAAAAATCATTGGCCTTTTAAGACCTCCTTTAAAGTCTTTCTATTATTGCAAAGATGAGCTTGCTATAAACTCCTGAATGGAGAGACAGGGCCCAAGATGAAAGAGAATGGGCCTAAGAGAGTTTTCTATTATCTGTGAGATTTCTGTCTTAATAGAAGCTTTCAGAGCCAGCATGTGAGTTGAGCTCTAAAATTATGCCCCCATAGGAACAGTGTGTGTTCTGATGGAAAAGGCAAATAAATTGTGTTTTGTGATATGATATTGGACAGATGCAGTATTATTCTGGTTTTCAAGTCACACAGACTCCATCACAGACAGCAATTCTAAATATCTTCTGTGGCAAAAATAAAATTCACTTTCTGTTCTCACAAATACTTTGCTTCTTCAGGGTAATACCTGGTCAAGGTCTGCTCTGTTTATCTTGCAGAGGTCTGCACAGTTTTCTTCTCTGTGCTGCTGAGCCTTTTAAACTCCTGTGCCCATGTTTTTCTGTTAATTTTTCTTTTGACAGTATCTATTATCTCAACTTGTAAGTGTGAAATTGATGTTTGCGTAATTTGAACCAGTTAAAACTAATTGAAGTAAACCATCACCTTCCAATTTGGGCTGAAATGGAGAAAAGTCAATGTCCCAGTATACACACATATACAGCCACCTGCCCATCACCCTGCAGGATTCAATGCCAGGGGATCAAAACATATCAAGTTACACAAAGTTTTGCTACCCCAGTGATCCTGTGTCCTGTGAATTCAGAACAGAATTCTCTCCGCATTCAAACCTGTGGTTTAGAAAATAGATTTTGTGCTTTCAGTCTTGCCACTACTTTATTTACTTTACTACTTTCTTTACTTACCACTTCTGGGTGGTGTCTCCTTTGGGGACATCAGCCACAGCATCATTATTGGCTGCACTGTTTCTCATAATTCCACATTATTGCCTTTTCTGCCAATGGCAATCACATAACAGCAGTGGTTTATTTACCTCCTTTCAGTTTAAATATAATCTATATATTTCAGTCCAGCTTCATAGCTCTTACATTAACGGTGCATTTCTGTTTGAAGAATTTAATTAGAACTATGTTCCAATAATTCCTACAATAATGTTTATTTTTCTGCCAAAAGGGGGATTCAATAAAGAGCCTGCTTCCGTATTTTACAGGCTTTTAAAGAGAAAGAATCTGATGAACAATTTTTGGTGTTACGCTTTTTTTATTTTTAATCTGCAATTAAGGGAATGTGATTACTTTTCACCTTGTCTTCTGTTTGCATTTTGCATTCCACTGCTGGGTATGAGTCATGTTTTATTTCATGGCTGGAGAGCAGGCATGGGTGTGCTGCTGATTCTCTGTCTGGTCTATATTGGTAGAGACACTCAGCTGCTACAAATCAACAAAGGACTTGAAGCCAAGTCGGTTTAGATGAGCAAAGGATGTAACCTTTGATCTGCAAGAGAAAGCCCTTGACTCTACCCCTTTGAAAAATCTAATATAAACAAAAAAGTATATGCCTGTCAATCAAACACATACTATTCTCTTGGGGAGAGTTTGCTCTCGCAGTTTTTTTTCCTTCTCCTAGGAATGCAGCTGATAGAATTCAGATAAAAACCTGATACGGAAAGACCCTTCAGCAAAATGTCCATCAGTGTTAGAACTTGCCCCTGGATAATGAGTTAGATCCACATTTATCATTCTCTTGCAACTCTTATGCAATTAAGCAGCCAGTTCCAGCATTCCCTGAAACTTACTGGCAATGAGCAGCCTGTATCTGTTCCTGCTGACAATCAGTTTTACACTTTTGGAGCAGAGTGGGCTTGGGCCCATCTCTTGCAGGTTACCTGCCTACGTTCAGCACTTCCTTTCAAACCTCATGCTTTATCACTGATGCATTAACCTTGTAGGCTCAGATGAGCCTTCCCTTGAACCTGCTCTCTAATTAACTACTGCTTTAAGTTCTTATCAGCAGATTAACTTACCTCAGAAACATTCTATATTTCCATATCTTCCAAGCCATGCAAGAACATGGCTTCTGTCATCTTGCCACAGCCTTGGTATTACTCAACATGTCAGCTGAAGTCTTATGTGTTTCCCAGACCTTTTCATCTTTACTCCTCACCTAATATTATTCCCTTCAAATAGATGTCATTCCACCCACAGACACTTTGCCCCATGGGATCTAAAGCAAGCTCGGTTGAGACCCATTTCACACATGGAGGAAAACACAAGAAAGATAAGGACTCTAAGTATAAGCCTACATTTAGGAGGACAACATAGCCCATGCTTAAATCCATTCCTGTTTTAATTATTAGTGGTATGAGAGCTATAGAAACTACAGCCTTATTTGTACTTGATGTTGTACAAACATATAACAAGGAGAAAGTGGTGTGTTCTGAAAGACTGCCCAGCAATGTAAGAATAAAATCAGCAGGGAGATCCAAGCAGCTGACAGGAGTATGGGAAATGACAAAACTTATCTACAGAGGAATTCACTGCCCAGAACAAATTACCTGTTGAACAGCACTGTGATTTCTGTGGGTATTGTGGCATATCCTCAGCCCAAAGCATATATTTAAGTCTAATTGAAGAAATTAAAGTTTAGCATGTGCTTCAGTGCTTTGCTGAATCAGGGCCATAATGCTTCCACCAGCCACTTTAACACGAGATGGAGATGAGCTAAGGAATGTCTGAAATCTGTGAAATTCCTTAGCGGCTCCCAAATTTGGTACATTGTGTCTAGCCAGAACTGAAGCCCCTTTCTGTACTGTGATTTTCAACTCTGATTAAACCATCTCGATATACATTCCCGAGGCCACTGATGTAATAGATTCTTTCCATAAAAAACACTGTGTAAAGCAACACTGCCAGGAAATGGGAGCCCTCACACTTGGTGCCTGTATTTATTGTAAATATCCTGACTGAAGTCTTTTGTGCAGTGGCTTGAGAAGAAGCTTGTTGTTGTCACCCTTCTCTACTGCACCATTGTCCAAGTCTGGAAAGAAATCAGAATCTCATCTGTGGTGAAAAAAAATCTATCTTAGAAAAAGAGACAAAATACAGTAAGGGCAAAAATAGCCTGCAGATGGGTTTGCAGTGAGAAAGTAAGTTTCCTGGAGGTCTTGTCAAAATAACCTTCATCAGCAAAGGACTCTTAAATGTAATGGGATTTTAGTGCTTTTTTTTTTTTTTCCCTGTAATACTAGATTCCATACATTAGTGCTCATTTCCTAAAAGTGACACTCTCCCATGGTCACAACATGACCCTCAACCCCTTGCTTCAGGCAAATTCAGAAGCTTAGCAGCTTTCTGTGGAAGGAGACAGTTCACCTCACTCTCAGGCATTTTTCAGAAGCAGCAAAATTCAATGAGAGTTTTGCAGTTGAGTAGGATAAAACTCTTGACTGTGCTAAGCACTCGACCGTGGCCGTACCACAGGCTCGAGAGCTCTTCTGCTGGAATCAACAAGCCCCTTGTCTCAGTCCTCCACATGTGTAAAGCTGCCTTTATAAATTAAGTAGTTAAAATACATACAAAAGAAGCAGACAGTTTGTTGGCCTATGAATACTGTTAAATGTCATCATACTGTTAAGCATCAAAGATACTGAGCTTGGACCAAAGTTCTCCCGCGATGAAACCAGTTAGTTACTGCAGGCAAAGGCATCTGGACAGGACAGCACTAACCAGAGGTGCACATTTTTTGTCTGTGCCTAGCTGTGAGAATACAGCTGTAGCTCTGTGCAAGAACATCCACAGCTACTTCCAAGCTACTTCTGAAACTTGTGGATATTCCTACAGACCTTACCATTTGCAAGATTCTCATTAGGGTGTCAGAGCTAAAAGACAGAGATTAGCATGGAAAATGAGGGGCAAGGATGGGGTTTAGTCCTACCATGAGGGGTTCCAGCCACTGTCCCTAGGGCCAAGTGGAAATGTTGCTCCTGGGTTGATAACTCCTGTGGTAGTTGTGGACCAGTTGCACCTGCCCTATGATGGCTGGCAGTCCTTACCTGGTAAAAATTACCACAATGCTAACAAAAGAGCACAGATATTTACCAGACTGTGAAGGCACTATCTTAGATAGTGAAGTGAAATGAAATGGCCTACTGGGTGTGCCTTTCAATTTTTGATAAAACTCTTGGTGAAAACATAGGCAATGTGTCACCATAGGTACCTTTCTAATTAAACTGAGAAGATGCCACGTCTATTTGTCAACATCCAGTGCTCTTTCTACTGGGTGCTATTCGTGGTTCTGGGTTTGATCAATGAGCTCCTTGTGGGGCTTGGTTAACAGCTGCCTTGGAACATGCTCCTTTCTCCTCCAGCCATTCCAGCAGCAGAGACCAATGGGATGCTGTGTCAATGACAAGCCAAACTGCTGACAGAGATTTTGGCAGTTCTGCCTTACTGAAATTAACTCTCCTGTTGAACCAATAGAACATGTATGTTGAAATTAGCACAGACTATACTAGGCAGTGGAAGTGAGAATCAAGATCTTAACTAAGGAAACCAAGCTGGTGACTGCCAGAAGACATCTAGACATCTTTCACAAAAAGAGTAAGTAGTGAGTCAGCTGCTGCTGAAGGAAAGAAATATAGCCCTTTGCCACCATTTTTAAAATTTTGTCTATCACAGAATCACATCTGAGTGTCAATGATAATGAGCAACAACTCTGCCCTTCCTTCTACAGCCTGCTGGCAACATAGGAAATAGATGTCTTGATTGCCTAGAGAGACAGAAGGAATGAAGATATGGAATGTCTGAGGACCAGAGGCCTCTTCTCTCTGGATTTCTTCCATGGTGTTTTAAAAATTCTACCACTGTCTTCCCTTGCTCATGGGAGGTGGCTTATGATGTGGCAGAGAATGATGCTGTCACACAGCCGGGCAAAGCTATGGGGCTGCACCTTTGCATGCTGAAACCAAAAAGCTCTTTTATAGCAAAGCAAAAGTAACAGGGACTGGGAAACCAACACTGGGGTTTTTTGGTTTTTGTTTTTTTTTTGGTGTGTGTGTGTGTGGGTTTGTATTGTTTCCTCACTCTCCCAGGTGTCTCATTAAAGATGAATTAAAATGAGACAATTAACTGCTACTGAGAATTTACAATGCTGCTGCATTAAAGTACTTTGGAGTACTTACTAAATAACAGCTGAATAATTGGTACCTAACTCCACAGTCTGTCACAAAGACAGTGGACACGGTGAGAGTCCTGGATAGATATGGGCTGCACTGAAGAAAGGAGATGAATGTTTAAACAGGCTAATTATAAACAACATATATAAATTAATATCATTAGTGGTGGCTTGACTGGCTTTTTTTATTTTGCGCTTTTTTTTTTCCCCTCTTCCTTCTATATAGTTTTCTTCTGGTTTGCTGTGGAAGGGATTCCCTGAGGATCAAATAAGAAAAGGCAGAAATGATATTCCTTTCACAAAACCATGGTCAAAAGGCCCTTGTGCTTCTTAAAAATGGAAAATGGGGGTACATGTAATCTGGAAACCACCACCCAAAAGTGGCTGCAGGACAGTTGCAGCTTGTTCTGTACATCCTCTCTATCCTTGCTGCTTTTCCTGTTATTTCTTGGGCAGAACTCAGGTCTTGACTACTGTCAGGACCAAAATTATGAAATCCAACAGTACGCATGTCAAAATTACAGTGCATTCACCACCAGTCCTCATGAGTGTGATGCCCACACATCCTGGATGGGGTCCCCCTCTGGTACATGTCTGTTTAATCCCTGCAAGCAAAGCCATCAGCCCAGGCTGCAGGGAGACTGCCAACACTCTGCTTTGAAATGTGATTTACCACTTTGCACATCTGTGGTTGCTTCTGCCTCCCCAGCTCGCTTCTTTGGGTTGGCAGGATTTTACCCGAGGAAAAGGAGGAAAGAAACAAAAAAAGCAGTAAGGCAT
Source organism: Chloroceryle aenea (assembly GCA_013399075.1). NCBI lineage: Eukaryota > Metazoa > Chordata > Aves > Coraciiformes > Cerylidae > Chloroceryle > Chloroceryle aenea. The sequence goes on from VWZY01012547.1 coordinate 774,687, forward strand.
AAGAATGGCAGGCAAGAATTTCTGATTAGATCTTTTTCATAGGCTACATTTTTATTCAAGACTATACCAATTCCAGTTTTCATAACAATGCATTCTTCCTTTGACAAGTGCTTATTTCATTTCATTTCATATAGTTGTCTAAATAGTTATCACACTGCTGATGTTTCCAGCCAGAAATTATTCCCCAATGTGCCAGATCCAGACCTTCAAGTAATTTGTGTATGTAAATTCAGATTATTATGTTCACTTGTAATCCTACAGGTAACAAAATGAAAGAGCAGATACAAATTATCTGCATAAAAATCTGCATAAAATATTCACATATGGAAACCTAATTTTTCTTGTTTGTATAAATGTCTGAACATGTAAGTTCTATCAATCAATCTCAGTTGTACCCATACAACTCAGAAGCGTGTCATATTTATTGTGTGAGTCCAAACATCATCTTCCAGTAGTTCATAAAATATGATCACTGCTAGGAGCTGATCAGAATTCAGAACTGTATGGTCATTTGGTTGTTAATGTGTGTCTGAAATTTCTTTTTTTTTTTATTCCTGCTATGATTTTTTTTTATTATTATTCCTGCTATGATTTTTTCTTATTTAACAGTCAACTAAATTATAGTGACCGGGGAATTAGCAGCTAAAGACTTCTCAGCACTACAGGATGTTTAATGCAATTAGCAAAGTTAATAAAATGTTGGACAGGTGTCTTATACCAAGGGAGAAAATGCATTGTTCTTATTTGCTCAGGATCAAACAGTTAAGTTACCTTGTTTCTTTTAAGAAAGCATTTATTCTTAAAATTCAATGAAATAAAGAACAAAATCAATGAGTGACCTGTTGTTGGTTAAATTCTACATAGAGTAAGCTTCCCTGTTTTTTACCTCCAGGAGAACGGCTCCAGGAAACAACATGTACCTACTTGCAGAGGGGCACAGAAACAAAACACACACTGAAATGGGCAAAGCCTGAAAAAGATTACCCTGAAGTATTTAAGGAACAAGTTGAAGCCAGCTCTCAACCATCTACTTTTAATAACAGGTGGAGGATGGGAAACATAACAGAGGTCAGAGAAGAGTAAGTGTACTGATCCTCCTCTTCTTGACAAAGCTGATCCTTGGAAGTTACACATTTATCAGTTTAACATCTGGAAAGATGGTAGAAAAACCATCAGTGAGGGACAACTGAAAATTACTGATCTGTAGAGCTGGGGGAAGAGAAGACTCCTGATGAAACATCCAAGAGGCATAAGAAAAACAAGGATGTTGCCAATAAGGTGTGTGTTTGCTTGTATCTTTGCTCCAGAGTTTACAGACTGGAGGACTCTCCCATTTTGGGTGAATGTTTTCCTGCATCTGTCCTGGAGGGAAAACTAAACTGGGTAATACATTGAAGTTATTTCTGTGTTGGTTTTAGAGGCAGATTAGGAAGTCTGAGTTTATGATAGGTCTTTAAAATAAGAAAGTTAACATTTAGAGAAAAGACCTCAAGACAGAAATTGTGCAGTCAAGCCTGTGAGGCTGCCTATCCTCTGCTTCAAGCCATGCTGTTCCAGGTTGTGTTGAAATTGTGTTTCCCTCACCTCTTCTATATTTATATCCTTCTAAGAAAAGATTCTACCATGGCCAAAGTGGAACTGGAAGAAAGGACAATCTTAGCTTCTTCACCCCTGTCCTGCCTCCTAAGCCATCTCCTGCAGTGGCACCTGTGCTCAGGAATCCTTGTGCAGAGAGCTGTTGTCTCTGCAGCGTCTCTCTAGCTGTTGTTAAGCTGGGCCTGCAGAGCCACCCTCTTGGAGCTGAGCTTGCCTGGGTGGACGGCTAGTTTGTTCCAGAGTTAAAAACCCTGTGCAGGGACAGGCTGGGAGCATGGGCTTGAGGCCAGAATTAATGCTGATGTAGCCCCAGTCTCTGCACAGAGCTACCCCCTTACCTGCATAGGTAAAAAAAAAAATCTCAGTCCACAGGCACTATATTGGTACCACTGGTAAACATAAAAGGAGAGTGTGACTTTATCATTGTGGTTGTTGCTTTAAAGGACTGTAGTCACTTGCCTTCAAACAAAAAGCAGTTGTTAGAAGTCAGTGATTGAGATCCCTGAGTGTGCAAGAGGGGTAGGCAGGACGCACTCTCTTTTAGGGCTGGGGGAGTTCACTTCCAGCCTGGGTTTTGTGTGAATACACAGGAATGCCCAGGCACTTAGATGTTGCCCAGGCTGACGTGTGGAGAGACGTACAGTTGTGCAGGCTGTCTGCTGCTCCCCTCTGTAACCCCAGGTAGGAGAACTCCCTAACCCTGATTATCCAAAGTATTTACACTCCTCACAGTGCCCAAGTGTCAGCAGGCATGGCATGGCCACGGTTCACCTTTGAGTCATCGGCTGAACATAGTCCGGTCTGGGGCCTGTAGCGACTAGAAATCATTACCTTGTGTTGGCTGCTTGTCCTGTGCAAGATGAATTTGTGGGTTTGATGCATTTTCCCCATGTACATGCATAAAACACCCACACATCTGGCTTGTATTAGCGTGCCCACGTTGGCAATTTCTCTAAAAACAACCTGAGCTGGGGAGATGTGGAGTGTTTTAACCAGCGACAGCTCACCTGGGCTCTGGAGAGCACACACAGAGCAAAGGAGCTGCAGAAGAGAGGTGCTGGTCCTGTTCATCTGGCCAGGACACCCTTTGGTGCTATCCTGAAATGGTGCTGTGTTCCTGTTCAAGTAGGATGGCACTTCCGCAGCATTTGGGGGAGGGATAAACTTTGACATGTATAACTAGGATGTTTTGCCCTCCCTTCCTGCAAGCGGCCCGTGCTGCGGGTTTTTTTTTCTTTCTAAGGACATGGACTTTAAGAAATAAGTAAATAAAAGTCGCCCCTTATTTTCACCTGCTGTGAGCTAAAAGCTTGTATTGAAACTACCGATCTCTAACCGCGGGGCTCACAGGAGCGGGGTTCTGGGTACGCGAGGGCTCTCCCGTGGCTGCGGTTCGGCGGGAACGGGTCCGCAGAATACCTCAGCTCGCCGCGGAGCGAGCGGGAAGGGCCGCGCAGGGGGATTTCGATCGGCACGGCTGCCAAAGCCAATTATCAGGAAAAGGACCATATAATTATATTAGGGAACATCTGTACTTCATTAAAAGCCCTCCCGGGGCAGATTCGCGCCCGGCTAGGCGCTTCCAGCCTCTTCTCACCACCTCCCCCCATTTACC
>VWZY01012547.1:777980-828180 GCA_013399075.1 Chloroceryle aenea
GGACGGGGTTTGGGAGAGCGCTACCTGGTCGCGTCGCGGGCAGCATCCTGTTTCCCTCTCGTTAGGAGTCCTGGGCTGGGGGGGGTTGCGGTTGGACTCTCAAACGTTTGTTTCAGGGTAGGACTTTACCGCTATCAATCTTGGAGTTATTCTCTTTCAGCTAAATTTAATGTAAAGTGACTCAGCGGTTGTAAGATGCTCTGAGGAAAATGCCAGTTTGAGGATTAAATTTGGGTTTAAAGACCTCTCCCTGTATATGTGGTAATGATTTATTTTTGTAAAATAATTTTGTTGTGTTTCGTTTATTTCTGGAATTTAACAGTCCTCCAAGACAGGCTTGTTAGAGGCTGAAATAATCAGCTCCAAGGCACAGGCAGTGCCCTTGGTCATAACAGGTGCAATGTGCACTTTCTTAGGAACAATGAAATGGTTTCAGCATTCAGGATTATTTGTATGCTCTGCATTTTTGTGGCTGAAGAAATTGTCATGCAGTGTTACGTCAAAGATGCACTTACGGTGTGAGCATATCCATAGCACCTAATTAACAGGACATGGGAGCACTTGCCCAGACCCTGTCTGTCAGAGAAGTCTGACCCAGGAATACCCTGGGTGACACTGTATGACTTGGGGTGTTTTGGTAGCTATGTGAGGACTCATGCTGGGCATTGGTCCCACAATGATGCTTTGGCACAGCACTGGGAGAGGAGGGGGAAAACAGAAGTGTAGAGGAGGAGTCATTTGTGTTTGGATTGTATTTTCTAGAGCTGATGGTTCTTGAGTGGATTTCCCTGCCCTTGTGTTTTCTGAGTTGGATGGTGGTAGAACATCTTGTATTGTTAACTGAAGCCTAAAATAGTGATGCTTATTTTCCACAGATGAAATTTCCTGGGCAGGTATCTCATAAATAAAATGGTTGTTTTAGTAGCCTCATGGGCTCCTTGTTTAAGGCAAAAATCCAGAGTGACACCACATTGGTAATTTACATAATGGGACTCATTCAGGAATTAGAGCTGCAGATCAGAAGGAAGTTTGTCTGGAATTAATTACTGCTCTCAAGACAGTATTCCAGCATTCCTTACCCAGGTTCAGCTCCTGATGTGGGATAACTGTGCTTTCCAGGACTCTCTAAATCTCAGTTTGTTAGGGGTAGGAGGAGGAATGGACTGAATACCTAGCGTGGGGAAGGAGGGCTGATTAAAGGGTTGAGGATGGGGAGTGCCGTCATTTGTTGCTTTCTCTCTCTCTGTAGATTACAACAAAGAAACAGCAGAGCAAAAGAGCAGTCAAGGTTCTAGCCAGGGGAAGTGCTTGGCAATGAAGTCTGTTAGAGCTGTCCTCCTGGGTGACGTTAGATGATGTCTAAGAGGTCTTAGCTTATTGTCAGAGATGCCCTGAGACTGCACAGGCTTGGAGTTATGTCTTGTAGCTTACCTTATCACGAGAGACAGTGCTGCTTCCACAAGGAAAGTGGTGAGAAGGAAAGTGGTGAGAAGGAAAGTCATGGTGCTGTCTTCTGTGGCATTCAGCCCTCTCCAGAACATTTCTCCAGTGGTGGGGTCTGCCAGGTTATACTAATGAGTTGCAATAGCAGCAAACTTCACATTGTTCTGTAGCACCAGGAACCCTTGGGACAGTAAGGTGTCTTGCAAAGGAGGTGGAGAAGCAAAACCAGTGTTTCTACTGCTGTGTTTACTTCTCCTGGACTATTACAGCCTCACCTGGTGATGTAATTTCATCTTTTGTGGTTCTTGGTTTATGGCAGGTGAGGGTAGGAATACGCTTCTGCCTCCTGAGTGGCATGGCATTTTGTATAGTTCTAATTCAGCCAACCAAGGAAGGTAATTACCTTGTAACCCTTGGTAAGATGCAACTGATACAGCTCCCTCTGTTTTATTTAAATCGTGTGTACTGTTAAAATACAGTTCACTTCACAGGATAGTTGAGGAGAAAACATTTCCATTTATACCATGAAGTCAGCTTCACCTAATGATGTTCAGTAGAGAGGATTTAAAGTGTTATTTAATCAAAGTTGGCGACAATAAGCTTAAAGAATTCTTTCAAAATCCTTAGAAATAATTAGCAGCCTTGCTTAGCGTCTTTGGTGATTTACGCCGGTGAGTGATTTGTCCCTTTCATATCTCTGGCAAAGTGTGATGTTGCTGTACATAAGCCAGATAATGTTTATGGTTCTGCTAAAGCAATCAGGCTCTGAATAGTGCTCCTTCAGTTGCCTCATGCTTTACTTGCTATATATGTTTAACAGAGTTTTGAAAATCAGTTATTTCTTTAGGCTGCAGAAGCTGATCTGGTCAGGGCTGTGTCTACACAGCAGTCAAGGATGTAGCCTGAAGTGCTCTGCAGGAGTGTGTCTGTGACCATGTGAAGTTCAGGACACCCTAATGCTGCAGGTACCTTCCCTGGCCATGCTGAGCTCACCTGTGCCAAAGGAGTGCTTGCTCCACTGACTTGATGCAAGGTGGGGTTGATGCAAGAGCAGGGACTTCTGGGCACCCTAGCCAGCAAGCATAGGAGACACATAGCCCCAAGTCATTAGGTAGGTCAGGAGTTTAACAGGATGTAGAAATGAGTTGGATGTTTCAGGTAGCTAAGATGAGAGAGCAGTGTGTGCTTAAAATGAGGAAGGCTTTTTAGAGTGCCCAGTGGCTTTTGCTTAGTATTGTTGCTCTCTGATGCAGAGTTAGGAGGGGATGCTTTCTAAGCATGATTGCTGCTGCAAGGTGTGTGGTGTTTGTGAGGTCTGGGTGGCAGTGCTTGTCTACTGAGGAAGACCTGTTCTCTCACGGTGGACAGTTAATAAATGAAAATTAATATAGCAGCAAATGAATTTGTAATCGTAAGTTTAAACCTGCATAGTGAGTTCCTTAGAAAACAGGTTTTTTTTCCTCATTTCTTCTCTGCCTGTGGAATAGTAGTTCAAATACTCTGTGGTGTTTCTTTCTAATAGCATTTCATTGGTTATGTTAATAATGTTTTGTCTAAGCAAATTCTGGACACTTTTCCCACCTGCGGATTTCTTCGGGGATGCAGAAGCTTAGCAGGTGTGTAGCGAAGGCCTTTCCCTTGCTGGTCAAATGTTTGCTCGTATCCAAAATATAACTTCTGGGAATTTGTGTTTGTTCTGGAGCTGAGCAACTTTTACCTTTCACTCTCTTTACAGTTTCAGAGGATTTAAGCATGTGATTAACAATTAACATATAAACACTAAACATGTAAATATTCTTCCTGGACTAATATTTTGGCTCAAATGCAGAGCGCTCAGTATGTTGAGAGGATGGAGCCCACAGCCACTAACTGCAGGGAGCTGATCTGCTGCCATGCTTGTCTGAAAAGAGTATATGATATCGGTACTTTGGAGTTATGTCTGTCTGTGCCCCAAATCCCTCTGTGAACTGCTGTCTTGATGTTCCTTATCTACAGGTGCTTAGAAGAATTGACAAACCTTTGTGATGCTGCTGAGATGTGTTGTTATCCCCATTTGCTAAAATGAGATGCTGTGAGAGTTTGGCGATCTGCTCCAGGCTGCAGACAAAGCTGGGCATTGAACTTGCAGCTTTTAATTCCCAGCCCAGTATGGCAGAGGCAGCAGCACAGCTCTCTGGCAGTACTTGGTTAAACATTGCCATCTTTCACACTTTCAAAATGCTCCCCAGATTTCCATCCCAACACAAAGGCTTTTCATATCGTCTACTGGATCAGACTCCAATCCAAAATACGGTCTGTCTGTGGGAGTGAGCAGTAGCCTGTTAAGGGAAAGAATCTCAGAGAAAATTCTGCATCTGTTCCAGCTCGCATTCTTGTTGCATGTTGCAAGGAGAGCCACTGTCTCAAGACTTGTTACCTGAATGGTCACAGCTTACAGAAAGAGGGATTTCTTCTTTTTTTTTGGTATATGCAGTGTTTCCTGATTTCTCTCTGACTTAAAAATACTTAAAATGTTTCTATAGAGCAGAGAGTCTGAGTCCACGTGTATAAATATAGACACACTAGGTGTGTGTGCCTATGAGCTGGCAAATGAATCAGCTTCCAGATCTGAAGTTTGCGTAGCGTCGCTTCGGTCTCTGTTTTGTTTTGTTTTCTGCCTGGTTTTGAGTTGCTTCATTTCCTTAAGCTCAAAGAATTTCCCAAAAGAGATTGGGCAAACTTCAAAGGTGGAGGAGCATGCTTTGCACTGATCTTGTGCAGCAGCACTTGTCACAGGGCAGCATGGAGGTGAGTGGCTGGCATCTGCCTCCCTCCCTTGGTGATCTGCCCTCTGTCAATAAGACCCTCCCGGACTGCTGCAAGATGCCCAGCTCCTGGGAAGCTGCAGAGGCCACGCACACTCATGCCATATCCAATAACTATGACAAAGGCAAGCTTCTGTGTGCTTTGAAGTTTTCCTATAGGAAATGTGATTCGTTGATATCCAATGTTTTGTGATAGAAGGCAAGTGACAAATTTGTGACTATTCTGGAGTTTCGGGCAGGCGAGCCAGCCACTGTACCTGCCAACGAGATAAGGGACACACGAGCTTTAATGGGGAATTTACTGCCTTTGCATGCTTTGTGAATGATCCACCACTACCCTGAGCTCTTGTATGATTATAATGGCACCTTTCCCTCTTTCCCTTTATCTTCTGTAAGGAACCTGTGTTGTTCTGATCTAACGTTCCCTTCCATAAATGACCTAATCATCCTTCATCACTGCTTGTTAAATAAGAACCTTCATTAGTTGATAGCAGTGCTGTTCTTTTCTGTCCCAGCTACAGCTAAGCTCATGGCATTTACAGACAGACTTGTTAGTCATTCATATTCTTTGTATTCTTCATCTTTGGCTTCAGAAAAGAAGGCCTTTCATCTTTTGCCTTGCTTTGTTTTTTAGAAGAAGCCAAGTTTGACTGGAGGGTGGGGGGAAACAACAAACTGAAACATAAAAATCCCAAAACATTTCTCTCCTGCTTTCTTATAAGATTCCAAGCAGCCTCTCCTGCTGACTTTGTACTTTCACAGTAGACAAACATTGATTTTGTTTCCACAGAATATAGCTGGCTTATTTTTTTTTTTCTTGGTTTACCTTTTAGGTTATGCCTCATCAGCTTGATAGGATTAATTAGCAGCAAGTGTTTGTTTTGCTGAAATTCTCGTTCTTTCAACAATTATTCCCTCAGCTTTATTGTACCTGAAGTCAAATTGATATCAAGAGAACACAAGCATGTGTCTAAATTTAGAGAAACTGGTTTGGAGCATAGAAGATGACTGTGATTGGTCTCAAGTCTTGCTCTTCTGTTTAAAAGAAATCAAAATGCTGATACCCAGGAATGTGTTTTAATTCTGCCTACCTAGGGTGAACTATGCATGGGCAAGTGCAAAAATAAACTATGTCCCTCACTTGGGTAAAAGGTTTCCCTTCCACCACTAAATGCTTGCTAGTTCTAAGTGGTGAAATCCAGAGCTTTTGTTAATTTGCAGTGCCGACTAAAAGGAAGATGCAGAGGCACAGCATTTGATTTCCATGATCATATGGAATCTTGCATCTCATTTCTGAGCCAAAAACTTACTGCCTCAGCTACATGTTTTGGTATAAAAATCACTTGAGGTTTGTTAAATGCTTTTTTGAATGTGCAAGTAGTTCATATCCATTCTGCTCAGGTTTCCTCGCTCCTAGCGCTGATGCAGTGCATATCATAGTGTAATCATTAGGTGTGATTACCACGTTTTTGATTTAAAAGTCTCTGTCTGTGAAATTCCAAAAATAGCAATTTAAGCTATAAACCAGATTGCTAATGTGTTATCGCTTACACATTTCATGGCTCATTTCCTGATTACAACAATTCTGAACATGTATGTAAGGTCTGTTCCAGTGCATGTATCTAAACATCATATACCACGTACACTCTGGTCACCTGGGATTTGGGCTCGTGTTCCTTGGTTTGTCCACAAATTAAAGCATATAGAAGAGAAAGCCACAAGTGCCAAGAAGCTGCAGTGTTCCACATTGGTGCTGGCAAAAGGCCTGGTGCTTTCTGCAGGACTGGAGCTCAGGGGAGTACGTGAATGGGGATCATGCAGGCGTAGAGAAGACGGGCAAGAGAGCAGACTTCAGGAACATCTTCACACACCCCCTTGCTCTGTCCTGTGGACTGGAGAAGGTGCCCTCTGAAAGCACCAGGACTCAGTGTCTGTCCCTGGATTGTTGTTAGGGAACATTAGCTCTGCTGAAGCCAGAACACAAGCAAGATGCTGCATGTACTTGGGAGGTCTGTGGTTCCAGCTTTTATGTTTTCACAAAGCAACATCCCTTGCATTTGGTTATGAATCCTTAAAATCTTAGTGTTAACTCTCCACTTACAGTCTGGGTGCACTTCTTACCTGAGCAGCTTGCTCCATTTCCCTTCTTGCAATCTAACAGCTGAAGCTGTTGCAAATCCAGTAGTTTTAATAACTGGGGATGTTTGGGGGTCTTTAACACAACCCCTACTGTCATCTAGGCGTTGACACAGCGGCGTTCTCTGTATTTTTCTCAAAGGTCAGGGTGAAGTAAAATACCTATTGGCAGAAAAAGGACGTGAGGGGAAAAAAAAAGTGAAAGACAGGTGAAGGGGTTAATTTGACTTATTGACTTATCCTTTTGTGCTATGACACGTGATCAGAGTCCTGACCTGACAGAATCAAGTAGTTTTGTGATGAAGTTGGTTTTGTTCTTGTAGGGGGACTATTGATTTTTGTTTTGGTTGGTTGGTGTCCTTGTTGTTTTGTGTTTTGTTTTATTTGGTGGGTGGGTTTTTGTTTTGTTTTGTTTTTAAATCAGTTTGTCATTTTAATAATGGTTACTATGTCAATCACATACAACATAAGCAAGGTTTGGAAGATCAGGGCTTGAACTCACTTTACTTTGCTGTCTTGAAAATGCATTGTCGTGACAAATTGACATGTATATTAATCCTGTAATCTTGCAGCTATTATAAACAGTTGAATCATTTGGGGTGTGTGGGCAGTTCTTGAGAAGTCAGTAGAGACAGTAACTGAGTCTGGGCATTTGCAGCTTAAGGCTCCAGGCTGTTGGCTATTTAGCTGTTTCCTTACTACCTTGTCAAGTTCTTGACTCTTTGGTCCTACAAGAGCTGTCAGATACCAATGTCTGCCTCCATGTGAGATTAGCAGGGATTTTATGTAAGTTTGGGATATAGGATAAAAAAATGGTCTGGAGTAGAGCAATGTGAGATGGGACCTTTCTCTTCCAGGATGTGGGGAAGAACATTGGCATAGCTGAACCGCTCGTGCCTTGCACACACAGCTTGCGAGCAATAGGTATTTGTTCCTGCTAAGGAGCAGTGAGCTCTGGCACTTTCTGTCCTGCTCCAAGGAGATGAGGTGGAGGGAGAGGTGCAGTTAGTGCTCCCAATCTGCTGGATGACAAGGTTAGTGGTCTCTTGCGTGGCTGTTGCTCTGCCAAGACCTGGAGGGAAAAGAGATTTCTGTTCCTCTCTGCCTCTGTGGAGGCTGCCAGAACAAGCCTTGTATACTTTTTCTGCACATTGAGTACAGGATTTGTGCTTTTGTTCTGGCACGCATGGATGTTAAATGGCATTTCAGATGTTCCGTGCTTTGCTTTAAAACACCAGCAATACAAACTTTTAATAAAGGCAGGGCTGGTGCAGTTTGTTACTCAGCATGCTGGAGATGATGTGGTTTCTTTGGAACCTGCTGCCTGTCTCCCAGGTGGGAAGTTGTTGAGACTGGCTAAGCTGTGGTAGAAGATAACATTGCATGGGGTATACAGCTGGGAAAGCATCACCTTGTCATTTGCAGTTGTCTTATTTCTTAAAGTGATGTAGTAAATTATAAATGTACACAAACACCTACAGAGCAGTTCATTCATAAGCTGCCAGACTGCAGTGTGCATTCTGAAATTGCTGGTTTGGGATTTGGTTTTGTTTTCTGGGACAATTTTGTTATCTGATAATAGGCATTTTGAAAAAATAAATAGATCACATAAGAGCCATGTGTCCATTAGTGATCCTGCTAATAAAATGCTGGTCTTTTCTTCATTCCATCAAAGACCTTCTGTGCTACAACCTTTTTGTTCTTTACAGCACAGTTATTAGGTGCTATTAGATCATTTCAGGAAGGTTATTATTTGAGAACTAGTGTGCTATGGGGTGTGGAAGCGTGTGCCACAGCATTGTGCAGGCAAACAGAGATATTTAAGAGTGTAGCTTGTTAGTAAAATGTGCAAGAGAATTCTGTAAATGGGGATAGCTATGACTAAGTCCCTCTTGTGACATTACTCATGTTCCTCTCTCTTCTGGGGTATAGTAGTGCTAACAGCTATCCAGTTTGTGTATTAAAGCAAGTATCATCTGAAGTGGAACCACAAATGACAGCAGAGTTATGATTAAAGGGCAGTCAGGATCGTGAACCCAGCATACAATACAAGTCTGGATGTGGTTAGGAGAATGTGCCCATCTAATAAGCAGCTTAACTTAGTGTATTACTGTGAAAAAAAGAAGCATTGAATATGTGATGTGAATAGTAGGCTGGATTTTCCTGTCATTGCATATTTATGTTCCTGGAGCTGCACTGGGTTACTTCTAAATTGCATCCCAGTGAAAGAGATGTGGGTTTCCACTTATCAACACCTTTTCTTTTTTATTCAGAAAGGAAAACTTCAAATCTAGGGCAACAACTGAGAAGGATCAGACAAAATGCAGCCAGTGAGACTTACTGGTACAAATGGTTTATTTTTCCTGACCAGATGCTAACTATCGCAACTTCAGTCAACTCCGTAAGAGAAAATAGCTGGTGTTCCTTTCTCATTATTGGTCCAATCCAACTCCCATTAAAGGCCAATTTCAGCAGAGATATTAGGAAGTACTAAGGCTTGATTCACAGCATTTTGCAGTCAATAAATCATCAGTCGCTATCTACACAATAGTAGGTCTAGTAGGCCTTTGAGTATCTTTGCAATTGAGAGCACTTGAGTATATCTTCTAAAGTTTTCTGAAATTAGTTAGATGGAGATAAACTCAGTGACTCTTTCATGTCCATTGGAGTTGCTCAAAATTTATGTTCCTCACTGATAATAGACCATGGCCTGCTGTGCTCGGATGGGGAAATAGGAGCTTTTCCCCATGGACTTTTAATAGCCTGATGAATGTTTGTGTTCAAAAGGAGCTGTTCAACCAACCACTGAAATACTGTTTCCAAACTGCTTTAAATCACTTTCCAACCTTTTCTGTCATAGACAGCCAGATTTTACTTTATGTAGGCTTTTATGTGCATGAAGCTTCCTTTTAAGATTCTTGAGTCTATATCACCTTTCGTCCTGTCAGGATTCTTCTTCTTTACAAGCCATGTCCTAATATCTCAGGCTTTTCTCTCCATAACATACCACTATTATATAAGGCTGTGTGTACAGCTGTTTCATCATGAGAAATCTGAGGTTCTGGCTTACCTTCTATCTTGATGTTTTGACAATTAAAAATTCTTATGACGAGTGATTTTTATGAGCACACGTGGAGAGGAATGTGTGAAGTGCTTATAATGGTAGGGACTTGGAAGACACACGACAACTGCTCTGTGTAAGATGATCTGTGTTCTGAGGAACAAATGGTGCATTGAGATGACAAATGGAGCAGCAGAGGTGCAGCTGGGCTGCAAGGGCTGTTCCATAGTGGAGGTACTACTAGGTGGCTCGATGGGAGTCTGCTGCAGTGCTAAGAATAATAAAAATGCATTTGCTCTCAGCAGATGAAAGGATTTTATATGCTGGTCAATATAAACAATTTCCTGTTTAAATTTGAGCTTTCTCATAAACTAATGATGTAATTCTCATTGATATAATTAAATCCAGTTCCAGGGTATGGATCTGCAGAGTTTTATGGTAGTAGATTTGTACCTAGAAGATTTTTAGTCATATAAATGGCCTCTGTTATCTCACTTGCTGGGTGGGGTGTCTGGTGATAATTAGTGCATTTATGAAGACGTCTTTCATGTTGGAGACAGGCTGTTATCTACTTTTGAGAGACAGAAACAGAGGGACAGTGAGATTATGGGACTTGTCCAGAGTTATCTCTGTCAGGGAGCAAAGCGCAAGCTCAAAGACTTGAGTTTTGGCATCTTACCAGTTTGGGCTGGGAGTGCTGAAGTGATCCTCATTGTTGGCACTGTGGGGAGCTGGTGCTGGTTTCTTGTCTTTCCACCTAGTGAGATGATGTGCTAATATTGCATCGCTCCAATTACTTTGGGTTTCTCTCCCTTGACTTTGAATGTGTGTTGGCTTTCCTCCGTAGATCAAGAAGGAATTAATGCCTCATTCTACTCAGTTGTTCATCAACAGCTAAAATCATGACAAAACTGCTCCACCCTGATTTGTAAAGCAGCAATTAGGAAAACTTTAATTAGACTCGGATATTTGAAATCTTACTGCTTCCTGGGCCTGGGAATGCTGCAGCAGACCAGCACATGCAGTGATCTTTGCTTAGTATTAGCCTGGCACTAACAAGCAGAACCATTCATTTCCTCATTTAGTATTTGACCTTAAGATAAGAAAGTAGGTCAAGGAGGTGACTTTTAAATCATGGAACCTTGTGCTTCCATGTGGAAACTCAGGCAATATCTGGCTCATACTTTTATGTATCTTTTTATTTCTATTAATTACTGTGTCTAGTAACAAGCTTAGCAAGGCCAGTTTAAAAGATAAATGACAGTAAAATCTCAGGAAGAAGAGAATGTTGAGGGTGTTTTTCCAGGGAATTTGTACCCATGAGTTAGATTTGCAAACTCTCTGACCTTTCTGCCATTGGTATTTTTTTCATAAAAACAAAATGCTGTCAGCACAAGTCACTGTATCACCAAAAGGGTCGAGTACCTTTCATTGAAAAATGTGAGGCACTCATATGAGTTGTTTGGAAGATGTTGAGAGGACTGTTTGAAATAGCTGTGTCTTAAATGAAGCATTCTCTCTCCACTGTGTTCTTGAAAAACATGTGTGACTGGGCATTTCCAGCACTGGGGTAGCAGACTTCAGCCCATACACTGCTAGAAAAATGGGGCTTTCTGGTGTAGCCTGTGGGACCGAGTGCTTACTGGGACCAAGCAGATGGCTATAAAGATCTTTTCTGCATGGCTTCCAGAAATTTGAAAGCAGGTGTTTTGGAAGCTTATGTAGCATTGGGTCTCTTCCATACCTAGTTTTTTTCTATCCGTGGCTTTACTGAGCTTCTCGGATCATTTACTTATTTCTGAGACCTACTGCAGAGCTCAGTAGTAGAAATGTAGACACAGAAGAAAGAAAGGCTGGGTTTGACCTCTTAAGCAACTTGGGCTTTCACATGGCAGTGCTGGCCAGAGCAGAGTGAACCCTTGTGCATCTGGTGCCTCACACACCTGAATGCAGCTGTTTGCCTTGGTGACCACAGTTGGGTTTTTCTGAGCCAGAAGTGCAGGGATGATCAGGGGCAAGCTGGGTTCAGATTTAGATCAGGAAAGTGTGCCATGGGGGGCTGACCAGTAGATCACCTCAGGCATCTTCTCCTCTGAAGTCATTGTGCTATGACTTCCCCATCCAACACAACAATGGGGATGACTGATAGAAACTGCTGCTTCCTTGCTCTTTACTATCTTCACCTTTTTATAATTATTTCTAGTCCCCGAGCCTTCAATGTATTATCTCCTTAAATCTGTGCTTCTGACAATTTTGCTTTAGCACAATTGAATGTATTGCTGTCCTGTGCTGCAAAAGAAAAGTGTGCACCTGCAAGCCTGACACGGGCTCCCTGGGAGGATTTGGAGTCAATCTCCCAATGTGCAACTGTCTGCTTTATTTCTCCCTTTTCACATAGCAATTTTGCCAAGAGTGAACTATTGTGAGGAGAACTTGCTGTGTTAAAATTTGAGATGAAATCTTTTGTCTTTCCAGCATTTTCTATTTGCATTGCTAAAAAAGTGGTGGTTGTTTCTCAGCTTCAGACTCTGGCTGTGAAAACAGCCCAACTGAGGGCTGGGAGTGTTGATGCATTGCCTGGTGTCTCCAGGAATAGGGTTCATGAAACAACAGGTGACTGGATTGACAAAACCCATGGACAGATGATTTGTACTGTAGACAGCAGCACAAAGTGGGGCCTCTTTTGGTTAATGAGTATTGAACTTCTCCTGTCTAACAGCAAGTTGTATCCTGCTCTGTAAATGAACATCTTTGTGAAAGGCTGAGCTGCAGGTGGGGACTAATTGTGAACCCATTCACTTGTGTCTGGGTGACGAGTGTGATCCAAACAGGGTTCTGCTGGTCACCCAACAGTTGGTGTCATGTATTATGATTATTTTTCCTGAGTTGTTTAGTTCCAATTATTTTCCTCTTGTAATCTAAGAGGCTTTAGTCAGTTCTGTATGTTTTTCTCTAGCTGCCCACACTGCATTTTGTATGTGATAATATCCTCCTCTGGAAATTACAGAAGTAATAAATCTGTGCATGCAGCAGTCCCTAAATTCAGCTCTTTTTGTGGCAGGAGTTCCAACAGGCGCATACAGCTCAGAAACATTGTGGCTGTTGCATGAAATAGTCATTTTAATGCATGGAAGATCAGCTTCTGATTTATTTTTATTAGTGCAGATGAAAATTACTCTGTTTCAAGTAGGGCGTAAAATAATATCTTTAATCTCATTCCATAAGGCAGATTAACTTCTAATTTTGTATTTCTTTCCCAAACCACTGTAAAATGCTTAGTATGTGATTTGAGCATCTGTTCTATCATGTTTATTTAGGAAGGTTTTTCTTTTTTCATGCTCATAATAGGAAAAGTGTATTTTCTTTATGGATGTTTTAGGCAACACTGAAGATCCAGTTCTTTTAATCAGGAATATGTCTCCATTTTCAACCAGAGGAGAGAAATGTGCATTTATGCCAGCAGACAAAAGCACATTGGGAAATGCTCTCCCAAACAGGACACTGCAAGTTACTTAAAACCACACGGATTGAGAATTCAAACATTTGCTACCATCAAGAATATCTGGGCAGCCAGGGCTTGTGGAAGGGACTATTTCTATTCCTGTTTTCCTTTTATCACCTGTAGGTGAGAACAAATATAGTCCTGAAGACTTCACGTATGTACAAGTAGTTCTTGGAAGGCTGGCTGTATATTCAGGTTCTGAAGAACATCCATCTGCTTGAGTGTCCACTTTGTTTTACCAGCTCTTTTACCATAAGCTGTGGGGAGGAGAAGACTTTTGTAGACTTCAGCCATATCTGTGTGACAAGTTAATCTGCTGCCCATGTCCACACCTTGGGGTGGTTGACAGTATGAAATCAGGCCTGAAAATAGAAAAGTGTTCTTCCCTGCTGCCATTTCAGGCATATAGGAGATCAGGGGCACAATGTGTCCCTGTTGCTATAGCATCCTTACCTGCTGTCCAGACTTATTCATTAGTGTGCAAAATCCATGTTAACTGCCAGTGCTGTCCATGCTGAACAGGTCACTGAAGAAAAAATACAATTATTGTAGCATGGCTTAGCAGACCTGCTCTGAGCTACCAAAACAGACATTGATAAGTGAATAACTAATACAAAGTGCTTTCATCCCTAGATAACTTAGCAAAAAACGTGATTCTAGGCAAGCCAGGACTTTGCACCTGCATCTGAGAAGATGAATGTGTGGTTCTGTGACATGGTCCTGTCTGTAACTGTGGCTGTAAGAGCATTATGCAACAGTGATGTTTCAACAGGGTTAATTGGTAGCCTAAAAAGCATTGTGAGAAAATAGTAAAATGCCTTGAAGAGAATCTTAAAGGATACAAATATCATATTAACAGAAGATGCAGATGTGGGTATGTGCGTGCATGTGTGTAATTGGCAATGCAAAGCCTTTGAACTGGAAATCACTGGTACAGAAATACAGTTAAGGTTTAGAAGGGATTTAGTTCAAACAGCCATAGGGAAAAGTCAGGGTGTTAAAGCAGTAAAAAGCATTCACTTTAGTATCAATATATTGATTCTACTGAAGGTGGAGTGTGTGCGTAGTCGGGTCTTCTGTTAGGAAAGGGAAATTTATTTGGAGGAATGGGGAAAATCACTGAAAGAGATGTAAGAAATTAATATTAATGCTTCTTTCCAAAGGTCTAGAGAGAGCTCTGAGTTTTGCTTTGTGTTCCAGTAGGCTGGGGACTATCTTCTGT
Organism: Chloroceryle aenea; assembly: GCA_013399075.1. Classification (NCBI taxonomy): domain Eukaryota; kingdom Metazoa; phylum Chordata; class Aves; order Coraciiformes; family Cerylidae; genus Chloroceryle; species Chloroceryle aenea. The sequence continues at coordinate 792,149 of VWZY01012547.1, forward strand.
GGGGAAATACCTACACACAGTCTCTAAAAGTGAAGGAACCAGTGTGGTCTAAGACTTCACAGACATAAGAGAAGGAAATTCAAAACATTATATGAAAATATTATAATGGCAAGAAATTTTACGCCACTAAAGTGACATTTCTGCTGTGAATAATTTACCATAATGCAAGTCAACAGTTTGGCATCCTGGTGAGTTGACTTTGGCTCTTTGCAGTGAGAGAGCAGAGCGATGTTCCTGAGGAGGTAAGGTTGATGTTTATTATTCCAAAGAATAATCTGAATAGTCTTTGTGTGCCAGTAGCACATACTTCGTTAAGGATTATCATCCTCTGGCCTAGGGAATGGACACCTGGAGTGGGTGGTCAAGATGGTGTCTAGTCAAAATGACTTGCCTCCCTAGAAACCCACGATATGAATCACTGGTGCACATCCCTTCACCTTGGCTGAGAGCCCTGCTGGCATAAAGCTTTTTTTTAGGCAAGATTTTGGGAGGCTTTTGGAGGAGGTGGCTTTGGGAGTGTTAGAGGTTGAGCTAGGGAGAATTATTATAAACTACACTGGTCTTGTGACTATTCTGTCTTCTGTTGACTTTGTTAGTGACACCCGTGACATCTCTCAGTGAGTTTAGGATGTCTGGGGGACTGCGATGGAAAGCTGCAGTGTCTGTGTCCTCCAGTCTGAAGTGGGAGCACATGTGCCATTTGTGGTCTCAACCACTGTCTTGTGCTCAAGCCACGCGCTCACCCGCTTGATGATAACACCCAAGTCCATCACAGACTTCTGCATAGCACTAAAGACACCCTGTTCTGTCCACAGCCCAAAAGCTCAGCTAACTCCAGACAAACCAGCTCACACTGTAGTTCACTGATCAAATAAAAGTACACTGTGGTCTCAGGGTACTGAGACAGGCTGAGACATGATGTCTGCGTGTTTAGCGCAGGGTGCAGAGCCAGTTGGTGACTTTATACTACAGAGGATACACCTTCCCTGAGGGTCTTTTATTCACAAGAGGCAGCTCATCCCTCTGCCTTCTGAGCTTTTGCATAAATCAAGATGCCCAGCTACTGTTTTCTTTGGCTACTAAGTGCTAAATCATTGACTGTACTAATTCCTTTAGGAGATATCAGTGTATTTAAGGGTTGCTTGGGTCTCCAAGTAAATACACTGCCTGTATTCCTGGATGAAGATATTCTTGGAATACTTATTTTAGTATGAACCCTCCAGTGGGCAATCTTTTATTCCAGAATAATGGGCCTTTGTCCAATTTAACATAATGTACTTTGGAAGTGGAAGCCTGTAGTTTGTTGTTCAGGAAATGCACTCATTTACCAAATCTCATTAATTAACTGGAACCTATTTAGGGGAATTTTCTTCTCTCTTGTTGTGATTAAAACATCATCTATCATGAAAAGTAGCTCTCTAGTTTTTTAGGATTGATCTTTGATTTTACAAGTGATTCCTTCTGCATATTAATTTTTCTGCTGCTTGTTATGAAAAAGGGACCACAGCTTTGAGAATTACAGTTTAAGCTGCTCAGAATTGTGTGGCAGCTCTGTGCTTGCTGCCAGGAAGCTGTGACTGTGCTCAAGACAGTGCATCTCTGCTGTTCAATATAATATTCTACGTGATGAAAAACTAAAGTAGCTTTCTTTTTTTTTTTCTTCTGGGTAGCACAAGATTAATCTTCTGGCTGACAATCTACAGAGCTTTTGCCCAAATCAGTGACACTTAGCAATGCCTGCACTGCACCAGCTGTAACACACAAAACTCATTGCCTTTTCTCAGCGGCCTTTATCAATATAACTGCAAACATTTCTCCTCAGCCACCTCATCTTTGCTTCTTCCCTCGCTTCACTTTGTCATTTCCAGGTCACTTCCCTTGCCTTTGTCAGCATGTTTAGCATTGCTTTGTGTAGGCGCTGCCCTCAGGAACACCATCATGCATACTAAATTCATGTCTGGGACCATGGCATGAGGTGGCCCATCCATTTGGGAGCAAGATACAGCCACAGGGAAGAACAGGTGAGCTGCAGACTTTCTGGAGGTCAGTTTTCTGCAGCCACACAAGCACCTTTTACTGTCCTGATGGAGTCAGGGTGCTTGGGTGGCCTTTGTACATGGGGGTGCACTGCTTCTGCCATCCCTGGCTGCTCTGACTTGTCTTCAGTGGTGTCTGAGCCAGTCTATTTTAGTAATGCAATTATTCACATAGAGCAGAATCAGTGAGCTACAGAACAATCTACCAGTTGCTCCAATCAGTGGAATTACACTGTAGGATCAAAATGAGCTTCTTTTTCTGAAAATGATGCTGCCATTCATGCAGAAATGAATTCAGGGAAACCCTGCTCTTTATGTGAGAGATGCTGTGACTCCAACTACCTGTTCATATAAGTCTTTGTCTTTCTGTAGTGTAGAAGTAGGGGGTTGTGTATGCTTGGGAAGGTATGGGTTCTAAAGGTGTTTGGCTGTAGAACAACCATGACAATATGAATAAAGGGCTGCAGCTTGCTTTCCCTCTGCTGACAGTACCTGTGCAGGGAGTAAAGGATTGTTTCAGTTGGGTTCAGCTGAGTATCTCTCTAGGGCAACGTGGACTGTGGTAGTCACCATGGAAGGCAGTGGAAGTTTGTGCAGTTTTTCAGCAGTGGGCTGCTGTGGCTGGTTCCTGCTGGCATGAGCCTGTTGACCCTGTACACATGGTCCACATACCTTCAGCACCTAACCAGGAACGCACACTGGGTAGGCAAGTCATCCTGCCCCCCTCTCTCATGGACTCTTCTTTCCAAATTACAAGACTACAGGATTTCAGGGAGCAGGGAGGGATTTGGTATGAAAAATGGCCCTCCTCTGTACTTGGTGGGGCTTTGTCTGGGCTTACAGCTGTACGGAGGGGAGGTCAGATGTGCACATTCCCCTGGGGTGAGCCTCTCGGCACACAGTATCACACAGATCGCCAGCATGTGCTGTGACTTTTATGTGCACATCTGTGTGCCCAGTGGTAATGCATTATTCTGTAGACCTGCCTCTGTCTGCTGGCTAGCCCCAAAAACTACAATGTTGTCTCCTCTTCCACATGTGCTGGATGCCACTTGCTCACCAAGAGTATAGCTTGAAGGTTTTACTCTATCCATGAACTGGCACCAAAAGGGACAGTCTTTCTCAGGTGGGAGTTGTGAATCTCTTCCCTTCCCTTCCCTTGGGTTTGCAGGTTGTATGGCTGGCAGCAGCAGACTCCTTGGCCTCGTGTTCAGTTTTATTAAGGGACAGAGTATGCCTTGGGGTTTTTTTACCTCTTGGAGTGTTAATTTTCTGCTAGACTAGCAGATTGAACAAATTTACTCCACTTGTCTGCCAGTTGCTGTCTCTGTTGCAAGGAAAGCAACAGGCAGAGGTGGGAGAGCAGGATGTATCCCTCACACTGCGCATGGTCACACCAGATTAACATCCAACTGCTGTCTCACCTACTGACTTACCTTGATAGTGCCTCCAAATGGAAACTGATGAGCTTTTCCGTGATTATTATTGAGCTCTGAGTTGCAAAATGCAGCCCCAAATAGCTGTTTGTCTTTAAAAAGCTAAAATGTGTGCATGAAGTCATTAATTTATTGTCAGACACTTATGCTGATCAGGGTAATCAAGAATCAGGTGATGGGATCCAAATACTTACATGCATTCAGAGACTTCAGCTCCCAAGTTGGAGATTAGGTCCAAATGTTGGTGGTAATCCTTCCCAAAATGTCTCATCCCAAAGGCTGGAACAACTGCCTGCCCATCTTTGGGCACTCAGCTCAAGTTCTTGAGTTTAGCTCCTGTCACTGGTCATCTTGTGCTGTCCTACAGAGGTAAGAGAAGCCAAAGCTGAAGGTGTTTTGAATTGCCAGAGCCCTCTGTATTTTGCATGTTTGAAATGTAGTCGAGGAGGAGAGTTTGTTCTGCTCTGCATTACTGTTGTTTTAAGGTATCGTTTTGGGGGGGTTGGAGGATTTTCTTGCTTTATTTTCAATCCTCACAATAGCTGCTTATGTGATACAGAAAATCTAGTGCAAGATTCTTGCTGCTCAGAAAAACCAAAGGGGTATTTGAAAAATGTTCTGTTGGGTCCAGCTTTTCAACTTAGTTCAGATCACTGATTTGAGAGCCCAAAATATGAATGAGAAAGCCAAGGTACACGAGTAACTGATGCCTCAAAGACACTTGCCTGTCTTGGAGTATATTTCTGACGCTACTTTTTGTCTTGATTTATTAAGAGTTAGCATGGTAGCACTATGGTATTTGTTGGCAAAATGATAACCTCTTATGGCAGCCACTCTGGAGATTTTGGGCACCAGTTCAGCAAAACACAGAGCCATGGGAGAAACTCCGTCTCTGCTGGGTGGGACACTTACATCTTTTATATAACTTTGAGCACATGAGTAGCCTTATTGGCTGTTGCATTTTGAAGCACATGTTTAAATGCTTGACTGACACAGGGCCTACATGTGGATTTGAACATTAAAAATGCAAATTTAGGCATCTGATCCTGACAGTGAAACTGAAATACTTCTTTTTATTGTTTTTGTTAACCAGCCTTGGGGACTTAAACCTTTTCCATTAAGATTAATGAAAGGTACGTGCCTTAACTCCTGTAGGTTGCTTTGAAGAATAATCAAGTGTTATTGTATGAAGCCCTAAATGCTTGACATCTTTGCATTGCAGTCTGTGTTCTTAGCTCTGGGCCTTTTAATGTCTCCTGGGCACTGTTTTGCATCAGAACCGTAGCTGTCCTTATCACACTGTGTTCCGAGCCCCTGCAATTTTATCTTTAGTTTTGTGGTACTTGGTTTTATCTTAATCACAATTCCTAGACTGATTCACAAAAGTTCAGTCTCAGTTTCTATTCTTATTTCTTAGTGAGTGTTGCTGGGGGAGATGGTCATTTACAGCTTTTAAATTCACGAAAGAAACATTTGAAACACTTGACAGTATTAACCATAAGTGCTTGGAATCCCAGGGGGAATATAAAGTTGATAGACTTGTGTATATGTGTGTGTGTGTGTTTTTAAATCTCGAGGTTTTAACTTCAGTTTCCTGATCAGTGGGAAGCCTGTTTCATTGCCATGGAGCATTTGATGCCAGCAACCCGGCACACACAGCCTTACAACCTTATGGTTGTGCACCAACAGGACACGCGTGTTGGGAGACAGTGTCAGTCCTGCTGTGTTTTAGCATGTACCACAGCTTCCCTGCCTTTCTAGAAAGTACTTAGAGTTGTTCCCAACTTCTCACTGTTTTGATACTCTACCTGCTCTTTAGCAGGGCTTCAGGGATCCCAGAGAACTATAGCAAATGTAATTTCCATGTGCTATCTGTAGAGCTGCTCTGGTTTTTTGGAGGTAGAACCATGTTTTCCTTCAACTCTGCCTTTTGTTCATAGGCATCAGTGCTTGAGGCAGAGCATTTCATTAAAGATTTATGTAAAGCAGGGGCTGGTCTCTGAGGCAGGAGTATAAAGCTGTGCTCCAGAATGCTAATGTAGAGCTGAAACAGTTTGAGATGTGCATAATTCAGCAATGGTTGGCACATCCAAAGGTTTCATCCAGGAGAGGGAAAACTCATACCATCTTTATCTTTGCCACCCTGTAACTCTGAGGTTCGTTCACGATCTGGTTTACATGAGGAAGCAGAAGTATCCTGCAGGCAGGCCTTGCCAGGTGCCCTTATTGTCCACAAGCTGGGAGGAAGTTAGAGGGTTTGGCTTTTGGATCTGGGGTGACAGTCAGCAGCCCAGCCTGGAGCCTGACAGTACGCTGAACTGAAGTCATTGGGTGAAAAATCACAGCCACGCTATTTTGTGCTCTCTCTCTCTTTCTCTCTCCCCTATCCTTCCTTTTCTAGCTGGCATGATTAGGATGGTGGAGGTGAAAGCTTATGTTTCCTTTGCCGAAATCTCTCTAACTTCTGCAGTGGCTAAAATGTTTGGAGAATGTTCCTTTTCTCTGTCCCTGCTTCTCCAGTGCTCTCCTGGTAGGATGTTTGGAAACCCAGGGAGTCTGTCAAACAAGAGGACACTTGTGAAAATCTGCAAGTGCATCTGAAAACATTAGAGTGAGTCACTTCATTGCATACCTGGCAGTTGCTGCAGCTGCACTGCTGCTGGAAACGGGATCTGTGGAAGGGCACTTCTGTTCATACAGAGCTCTGAGCAGGATTGTCCCAGCCCCATCCACAGCAGCTTGCGCAGAGGCCCAGCACCTCTGTCTGACAGTGCTAAGTGGAAATCTAACAGCATATGGAGCTCCCCCCACCCCTCTGGGCTTCACAGATGCATACAGGAACCCACATGTGCTTTTTCAAAATAGTGGTGTTTACTGTTCCTGACAGGTGCAGCTCCTGTTCTCCACTGTGGGGGCAAAACCCTTTCCTGTAAGGATGTACCCAAAGCTCCCAGGGACTTCTATCTTTCAGATGTGCATTTATGTATTGCTGAGCTATTTGTTTGAATGTAAAGGCATGTCAGGAAATGGGGTTTGTATTCATGGAAATGTAATTATGTATGTTGTGTAAACGTATTAGTAAAAGTCATTCTGGAACTCAAAACAGGACAGGATTTGAATACTTATTAACCAAACCAAGCTGTGTACCTTGGAATAAACACCTCTCTGTCCTGTAGGAGAGGCTGTAAGTGTTGTCCCATTTTCTCTATAGTTCTGGCAGCTGAAGTGACCATCCCACAGACCTAGTGTAGGAGATTTTAGCAAATATGGTCTTGAATTGTCTCTCCTGGATGGAGATCCTGCAAAATAGAGGATAAAAGACTGGAACAAGCTTGCCTACGCAGGCAGTACACTTCTAGCTAATCTCCTGAAGATAGGATCTGTGTGTTCCTTTGAAGTCATTCATAGAGAGCCATGATAATGTGGAAATCTTTTGGACTGCTTCTCTCTGCCCAGCAGCTCCAGCTGGGATCAGAGGCCAAACTGCTGCATTGAATGTGTGAGAAGGAAATGCTGCTTTAGGACTCCAGGCATGCAGAGTTGTGGGTGGCAAACAGCATTGTCAGGGGATAAACAGGGTAGTGTTTGATTTGCAAGCTGAAATATCAACCAGAGCAGTGTAAAAGCATGAGTGCAAAAGAGCTTTCTGAGCTTGAGAACCCAAAGATAGGTGTGTGTTGCAAATGCTTCTTGTGGTGCAAACTCTGGGTTTGCATCATCTGTACAAAGCATTCTCACTGCTTGTTGCTAAGGCGTCAGATCCCAGAATTGAATTGGTTTCACTAATTTCGCTGTGTACCTGAACTAATAGAGCAGACCATGACTGTCTTGTTTACAATGTGTTTTAAGGTAAGGCTCTCCACAACTGGGAAATCCAGGTCCTGGTCCTCTTAACATCAGTTATCTGCATGGAGAACACCAGCCACATGTGCATATTTAACAAGTATATACCCAGAGAAACACCCTCAGCTGATATTTGCTCTGTGTTTGCCAGAGTCAGGTTAATGCCAAGCTGGTGGCATTTATAACAGAAAGTTCTAAGAAACCTTGAATTATTCTGGTGCAAGTCAACTTGGTTGCTATGTGAGTACAGCTACAGAAGAAGATTGGTCAATGTTATCATCTTAAGCTTGGCATAATTCTCTAGTTCTCCTAAACTGTGGAATATGAATTTTAAAAATAAAAATCTATTTCTTCATCTTTGTGGTCTCTGCTTCTGGCAGTGCAAGTGATGTAGGACAGCTAGGCTTAACTGCTGTGTCTTCAGCAAAGAGTGCAGGCAACCATCAGCTTCCAGTTGCTTTCAGCAGCTCTGTAAACAAGCACTGGAAATGGCTTTGCTGATGCTACAGACAATGCTGGATCTAGAAATAACAAGTTGGCAGTGATAAGTTGTAGTTTCCCAGCAGCTTTGGAGGACAGGGTGTTCTTGAAATAAATCTGTCAGGTAGGGTTTCAAATTGGACAGGGCTGTAAGCAGCAGTTTATTGAGCTTATTTATGATGTTGCACCTAGGAAATGAAATGGAGAAATGTCAAGTGCTTTCGACACCAGCCAGCATGATTCAGTACCCCCTCCCCCTTTCTCGGATTCATTATGGAAGTATATTATTGGAATAAAACATTCACATTCTAGGTGGTAAATGGAATTTACCCAATAATTAACACTACAGATAAAATTAAGTCATTCATCATCATCTTCATTCCCAGCATAGCTTACATTCTTAGCACTATATATGGTATAAAAATGGCTTTTTAGCTGTTCATGACGTAATGACCAAATCCATCTGTGAGAGGCTTGGGAATCTAAACTGAAGCAAAACCACACAAAAGCTAGATTAGAGCACTTCCCATAAATGATATTTCCACAGACTCTTCTCCTGTATTTGGACTTTGGCCTACTCTAAAGGACATCTGTCCAGACTGCTTTTTGTTACCATTACACAAAACAGCCTCAAGTTCCTCAGCTGAGTAACTATCTGTCTGCACTCTGACATGGACACCTGAAGATGAGTTAATATAGAAAAGAAAACAAAACATTTAAATTAAAGCCTCAGATGTGTCTTCCTACAATCTTGAAAGTGTCCAGTGTGTGTTTTCATGTATTAATAGGATAATGCATTCTTAGGGGTAAAATTTGCTTGTTACATGAAAATGACAGCATTGTTTGATAAAGATGCAAAGTGTATTCTTTATGTCTGTATTCTAATGCATGTGCTGAATGTGCTATGTTGAATATGGGTCACTTGGGCATGCACAAATGATTATTAGTTGCATTCTGGCCTGAGGGCCAGCAGTCCTCCTGCAGACCTGAGGATACGGAAGAGTGACACGAGATCTGCAGTCTGTTCTGCAAATTGTGTCTCTCTGTGCAGTTGTACCATGTAAAGGCTTAGTAAGCAGTCCCATAATCTGGTACCAGTACCACACTTGAGCAAAGCAATTTCTTTTCAGAGAAGTGCTGGTGAATATTAGGATAAACTTACATAAAACAGAAAAATTAAAGATAACTTTGAAATAAATCCTAAAATGCAGCTAGAGGGATCTTGGATTAAAAACCTCTTGTGCGTTTCTTTATGAACAAACAACTTCATCTGTGATAGATTGTGTGCCCCAAGCATACATAACAAGGCAATTAAGAGAAAGCACAGTCAATGGAATAATACTGTATTATCTTTTTGTTTCACATAACTCCTATATCTTCTTTCCACTGCCAGTTTGCTGTAAATTGCACCTTGCCATTAATAGGATTATTGATAACTCTGCCAAACAGAGCTTCTGCAGAATTTACTGTTTTCTAAAATGCCTTCATCATTAAAAAGTGTTACTAATATGCTTTAAACATAAATCTTGTACAGTGTTAATGCTATAGGTTACAGCCAACAGTAAGTAGAGCTCTTTAGACTGTGAAAGCTGGAAGTCGGGGACACATGCCTGCTTTGGGCTGTGGTGTCCCGCTGTGTTTGAATTTCTTTCAAGTCTGTAAACTCTAAGTGAATTTGCCCCTTCCCACCTGGAGAAAATTCAGGAGTGAATTCCACACTGGATAAATCAGCTTGTTCCACCACCAGACAACTCATATTTTTCTTGCTTTTGTCCTTTTGTGCTGCTTGTTTGGAGGCAGCAGCTGTGGTGCAGGTGGCCCCAGCTTGTGCTGCTAGTGTTGGCTCTCTGGGGCCCTGCACCTTGGGAGGTGACACTGTGGGTGGTTTGCACTGGCCTTGGCCACAGTGACGTGGTGATAAGCAGGTTCGAAGTCCGAAGGCTTCTGGGAAGTCAGCTGAAGGACATGGGTTCACATCCAGCAACAAAAAGCTGTTCATTGCCTGCCAGCAAGGCTGTCAGCAGTGTGGCTAGCACGTCATATGCTGTCCCTCAGTCTTGATCCAGGATGGATGACTGCAGGGCACAGGCTCATTTTGGGCTAAAAGACAACATTGTGGCTGGAACTTTCTCCAAATTACCTTTCTTCAAGTAGCATCATGTCTCAGTTTCAGCCAGAAGCTTTCTGGATCTTCATCCCCCTGTCCAATGCATCATGTTGATACCTGCAGCATGGCTATGTAGAGTGAAGAGGAGGTGGTGCCGTGCCTTCTCTGGCCTTTGACAGCTTCTCAAATACTCCTCCTTGTTGTGGTCCTAGAAGTGCTGAGTGGGATTCCAGAACAGGGCTTGATAGTGGAGGTGCCATTGCCCATAACTCCAGTTTCTTAGGAAGAGCTGTTGCAGGGTTATCCTGGACTACTTTGGTCCTGCTGGACAGTGCTTTATTCTTGACAAACCTGGAAGATCCAGAGAGGTCTGGGGGAATACAAACAGATGATTCTTCCATCTCTGGGATCATCTGTCACTGCTTATTCAGTCTCACTTCCAGGCTGAATCTAGATTGTTTAGAACACCAGACTTGTTCAGGTGATCACTGCTGTCCTTGTGTGCCCGGTGCCTGTGTGGTATTCTCTAGTGTTCAGTCCAGCTCAGATGCAAGTAACACTTAGGGATTTAATCACATCTGTGAGACATCTGTTATTATTTGATGGAGTCGGGGGATATCAATGTGGAGTTGCAACAAGGTATGAAGAGAATTGCCTCGATACCATGCTGACATTTCAGCATAGTAACCACATTCAAGCTAAGCAAAGGATGGTGCAGAGCAGTTCCCTGGGATTTTCATTAGCAACACAGTGATGTTCAGATGGCTTTGAAGTCTGGGGCCTGTGCGGAATGAGAGAAGTGACTGCTACATGTTCTTGTGACCCCTTTTCTAGCTCATGTAAAGCAGTGATTTGAGATGTCTTGCCCAGTCATTTAGAAGATGATCATTCTCTCAAAACAGCAGTTTGTCAGACTGTAATTTCAAAATTACATTATGTTTTGCTAGGACTTGGCAGAACTTCTCCAAGACCTAGACTTTTAAAATAATATCCCAACAAAGCTCATTCTCGGTGCAATTAAAAACAAAAAGAAAAGGAAGCAGGAAGAGCCATTTGAAATGAACTGTTTATTTGGAGTTGTTTGGTTGGGTTTTTTTAAGAAAAAACTGTCTGAAACTCTTGCTTTTGAAGATGTATTCCCATGCTGAGTCACATCCAAGGTTCGTACAGAAAAACCTGGCTGGCATTTTAGAGGTCGATATTTGTTGACTGCTTCAGAGACACTGCCAGTGCACAGCAGCGGTGTCTCACAGAGGAGGGCTACAGGCATGCCCTAAGATAAATCATTTCAAAAGGTAGGCACTACCTCTTTGCTACTTTAATTTTTTCTCCCCCTGGGTTTGCTGTGCTGGTGCGATTACAGCGCACACGGGGCTGGAGTTGCCATCTTTTGCTGGGTGACAAGGACAAATTTTTTTTGCCTTCAGAGAGACTGAAGGTTTTCTATTGTATGTTGCTGCTGCCTGGGGAGCACGTAACTTCATGTCACCAGTGACAAACACAGCATTAGAAATAAGCCTGCTATGGGTTAGGAGCCTCTATCTCGAGGTTATGTGGCTGTTATGCTACTAAATGTCACTTTAACTTAGAGTCTTGCTCCAGCCTTATTGTTCAGTGCTTTGGTTGGTGACTGTGTGGTTTTGTTATTGCTACTCGTGGAGTGTGTAACTAGGCTTGAGTAAAGATGCTCATCTGAAATCATAATGGACAACTATACTAAACCCCATTACTTAAGAGTTGGACCAGTTACAAACGAGGGTAAAACGCACACTCCATTACTGCATCTGTCTCTTCTGTGTATCTGTTTAATTTTCTTAACAAAGGCTGGGGAATTAAGAGACACCGCTTTGATACATTTGCTGCTGTTTTGAGCCAGCCCAGATCTGGGAGACCAATTGTATTTTAATCAGCTCTGTGAGTCATTGCAAAAAGCGCCAGCTCGGGTCTGATTGCTGAGTTTGTATTGTTGCTGATGTGCAAGACATGAAGAACAACGAACACAACCTGGTATTTAGCTGCAAAACTGAGCTCAAGATGCTGACAGTCTGAAAAAGCTCAGTTTTGACTTTGCATGCCAAACAAATTTACTGTAGGAAAAACACGTTTGCCACATAGTGATGTCATTTTCATAGAGCCACTTTAGAGATAGTGCCCACAGATCAGCAGAGGGCTTGGTCTGAGTACAAAGACCTCTTTCAGGATTCTTCTAAGTCTCCTGGTTGGAAGAAAGCCAATACTGATGTGATAGCCAAATGCATGCAGATAGCAAAATAACTCGTCCGGTAAAATTTCCTGCCTGAACTCACTTGCAAATCAAAAGTGTCACCGAACTGTCTAGAGAAGGTGAAAATTATCAAAGATTTGCAGATGTGTGTGTGTGAGGGGGTGGGGGAATCACAGGATTCTAGAGAGAATGGAGACACGGTACTGTACCAAAACCTCTCCTTGTGGGAGGTTTGTTTGGAAATTGGAAGCTCCTGGAGGCTTCTGGAGAAATGGGCATTAAATAATGACAGACTGAGCTCCAGACTAACCTCTTGACTCCAGCTTCTTGTGGTGTGCAGTGTGGCAGTGAAGTGGAATGAAGAGCTGATGTGACATGACAAGGGATACTTTAAAAGTGGAGGATTTGGGAATTTTGGAATGGAGTTCCACTGGGAAATGACTTGGCTGGTAAAATGGACTGCAGTCCTGGAAAACACTGGTGAATTGTATCATATATAAGATGGAACTTTTCTCCTCCCCAGGTAATTATGTGATATCCATCTAAATACTGTATTAATAAATATAAACAAGAAAGCAATTATATATTTTTAAGTGTGTGTCTGTCATTCATAAATGCCCTGGACAATAAAGAATATTGGTAATTAGGATGGTAAGAGAGACATAATGGGCTAAATAACTTAATTTCCCCTCATTTCTGAATTTGGCCAACACAAAAGAGTTCCCTGAAATGATCACAAAACAGACCGAGATAATCTTGGCCAATATCCTCCTTTCTGACAAAACATTCTAATAATAAAATCCTGCCTTTGAGTGCTTAGCCCAATGAAAGGCTTTTACTAGTCCTTCCTTTTCATACTGTTTAATAGACTGGAGCAATATTGTCATCCAGTCCAGAGCAGGAAGGAGAGAGGAGTTCTTGTCCTGGCCTCATCAGGAAGGTCAGGGCATGGATGTGCTTGAAGTGCAGTGCCACGTGCAGGGACCTGCTGGAGGATTATTAAATGCACAGAATGGCCATGAATGGGAGTATCAGTGTGAAGTGGGGGGAATCTTCATGGAGATGTCGATTTAGAAGATAATGCTTGAACAAAATGCTAATTACAGAACAGGTGAAATTCTTATATGAGCAAACTCTTCATATTTCCCAAAAGGGCTTCCCTGACAGTATTGACAGGGACCCTTGGGCCTGATGAGATACAAGGTGGTCTCCAGGTGAGATGACATGACTGTAGATACTCACTGCTTTTGGACATGGCAGCTTCTCAGTAGTTTACTCTGTTAAAACTCCTTGAAGAACTTAAATAGTCAGAGTTCTGTCTAAAGCTGTGTTACATCTTGTCCTGGTTTTGTAGCATAATGTGGTTGTTTTGAGCATTCTCTGAGTTGTTTTGTGTTTCGTTTATTTTTTTTTCTTCACTAACCATTAAAAAGCACCCCATTCCACTGTCTTGTTTCAAAGCTGAAGTATTTAATCTTTTTGTGTATAATTTAAGCAGGAATCCTTGAAATCCCTAAAAACACAGCTTGTTTCTCTGAGTCCCAGCCATGTCTGCTGAAAACACTGTAGATGTTATAAGAAGTGATTTCACTGTACAGGCTGCCCAAAACAGACATATTGACATTATTTAGCCCTCACTTGCCAAGTTAAGCGCTAGGATTGTGTTTTCACATGTGAAGAAGCTATCAGCTTTACAGATAGCCATATTTTCATAAGCTGCATTTGGCTGTCACACCTTCTCCTGTAGTCTCTTGATATGCAAATGAGTCTCAGTTATATATGCTCCTGGCCTATAAACTGATATCCCTGAAGAGTTCCTGATTATCCTTCCATTAACTTGCACTCTCTTCCATCTCCCTCAGGGAGGTAACAGGTAATCTTTCCTTCATCATGGATTTCCAGACGGTTACCTCCTCAGTTCCCTCCTAAATAGATTCTCTCGGTAGCTTTGTGTGTCACTAAGGAAATGCTAGTGTGAAATTTCAGTGCCATCTCAAAGTACAGCAGGGACTTCTGAAATGGGGTTTTGAAAATTTGAAATGCAGGGAAAGCATCTTGATCTTAAAGTGCCATCCCAAAGGGCAGAATAACCATACACTATGTATTGACATTGTGCAACCAGTAGAAGGGGCATCACTGTTTGTAGGCAGAGTTTCAGCTCCTCAGCCGTACTGCTGAAAATTTTGATGAAGGCTTTTGTGAGTCTCTGCTGTTCTTATATTTTCTGGTTTAATAATGTTTACAAACCAACATTCCAACCCACATCTTGGCTGCACACTTTGTTACGTTCCTCACTTCCAGTTTTCCCCTTATGGAGTTCAGATTGTTTCTGAATCAGATTCTCATACCCTGTGTCCATCGTAGCTGTAGCTGGGAACACCCCAGCAAAGCATTTAGCAATGAAATCTTCATCTGTCTGTCTTATGTCTGTCCTTCTGCGAACTCCTGTGACAGTAAATGTTTCTGTGAGTACAACCTGAGTCCTATTCCCAAAACTGGGACTGGGTCCATGAAGGGTGTTTTGCCCTGGGAACCCATCCATGCAAGTTTCAGACACACTGCTGATGTCTTGGCCACTAATCTCTATCATTGTTTAAAATCTAAGTAGTACTAAGATAGCCTTTGAGGCATCTCTCTCCTATCACATACTTCTACTTGTTTTATATCCAGTTGATAACAGGCTGTATGTTTCTTCTAGTTAATACCTTAAATTGAGCATAAATCAGTGTTTGCTCATTCCCATCAATATTCTGCTGGCTCAGCTCCTTCAGAATTATTTAAACTGAAATGATTATTTAGCTGAATAAATGTATCAAGACAAGTTGCACATTTCTGTTTTTTGTATTAGGAGTCCTAGAAAATTTGTCAACACCAGAGACCGAATTTTTAATTGTGATCTCTTTGTTGCCGTAAATATTTACGTAAGCAATGAGTTGTATCTGAGGCACAGAGGTGACTCCCCTTATCTGCATGAAGCAGAAACGTGCTTTTCAAATAGTCACACAGTTTCAAGAGTTTCTTGGGTTTGTGACCACTGAAGAGAAATAAGAAGGTTAGACTATGGCCCCAGCTATGTGGCAATGACAGATCTAATCTGAGCAGGTGATTCATTCAATTTGCCATGCTCAGTGGTAAGTCAAGGGTTTTCTTCCCTTGTATGTATAAATGTCTGGGCTTGTGAGATTACAGGTGACATTAGACTACTCCTTTTGCAAATCCTACATCTTTGCATATCCGTTCATGTATAATTGTACCAGAAATTCCCTTGCAGTGTTTCAAGTCCTCTTGTGTATGTGTCTGTCTGTGCAGGTCTGGAGTCTTAGAAGTTTAAGGGTGAGACATTTACCCACAGGGTAACAACTCTGGTGTACATTCAAATTTTGTATCAGGTAGTTTGTTATATTATTAAAATACTGTGAATTGAAAACAATGGTAGTCCCCGATTTAAAAACCTCATTGTTGCTCAAGTAATATGCAAAATGATTGAGCGAATAGAGCTATTTATGTTAGGTCCTATCCTTGGGCAAAAGTTGGGATATTCACTGTGTCCTTTTTCAAGCACTGCACAGGGGCGTGTTCTTGTCCCCATCTGGGCTGCCCATATGCTGAGTGAGCAGCTACCCTGCAGCTTGGAGGTTGAGGGGAAGAAAAACCATGTGTCTTATTTGTGGCTTCTCAAAGCCAGTATAACGAGTTAAAAATGCTCTATGCTTTCTGACGGATCACATATCATTCTGATCTATAGGATTTGCACCCTTGACACCATCTTTTGAAGAGCACTTCCAGAAAAGTATGGAATGAATGTAGATTATGTGGGAAATATCTCACTAGTGTGCTCACACAGCTCGAGTCAGCACAGTTTCCCACTGTTAACTGAACATGTCCTTTATGGAAATTGGCTTTGTAACCCACATTTCAACTGCTGAAGAGTTATGAGGTCAGCAAGTGCAATTCAGAATTTAGCTCATTTTGTGTATATCTTGGACTGTATTCACCTCTGGGTTTTATACCACAAAAATCAATGGAATGATGCCAAGGACAAATTCATCCTGTAATATTTAAAGTCAGCTCCTCCAACACATGTATTTCACTGAGCTCCCTACCATAGCTCTAGGACGGCTTCTGCTTGATGCTACCTGAGGGTTATAATTTTTATATGGGCCTTGAGAATAACTAGCAATAGCAGGTTTTTGGATGGATATTAAATCTTGTGCTTCAGGGTATGAGCTAGTGTCTTAACTGCTCAAGAGCAGAAAGAGGCTTTTTCTGCTCTCTGCAGTGCTCTTGCCCCTTTCTGTGATGCACCCAATGGTGGCCAGCATGAGAGACAGGGAGATGAGCTGGATGGACCACGGGCAGCTCAGCATCAGTAATTCCCATGTTTCTGCAAGAGCAGATTGTTGAGCCTCAAGCCAGAGCATCATATTACTGGATGCTTTGATAGGAAGCAAAGAACTAATGTCTGCAGTCCCTCTTAATGACAGACTTTTAGACATGATCACAGAATAGTCTTGCAGAGTTAATTTTGGCTAATGAGCAATTAGTCAGCTCAGGGGTGACTTGCCCGTGCCCCTTGCCTGCTGAGGAAGAGGAGGTTGGGGCTGAGCATGGTGTTTCACTGGTGTGTGAGAACCCCAGCAGGACCCATGTGGGCCCAGCCCCCTCACCTAATGTGGTTCTTGGGCTGCAGATGAAATTTCCTCTGTATGGAGCTGAGGGGTTTATTTTTCAGCTACAGACTTACTGCTGTCTTATACTAAATGTCAACAGAGACTCTCTTTTTTTTTTTTAATATTTAATGCAGCCAGAGAAAATCTGTCAGCAGAAGATTCCTTGCCTGCCCAAACGAAGGGCGAACTTGTGTGGGTTGAGCATATTCCAGCATGAATGTGTTTAAATTTGGGGACAGCTACAGATGATGTTGCGCCTTTCTTGCCTCGTGCAAGAAGCACGGGGCTGACGAATGCCTCGGTGCCAGCGTGAGCCCAGCTGCCTCAGGTCACACCGTGGCAGTGGGTGGTGGGACTGGGAGCAGGCACAGATGGTGCTCCAGAAGGGGAAATCCAGAAGCTCACGAGCTCATTTCTTGCAGGGAGATGCATCCATATGCCATCCATAGAGCACGAGAGCCTGCTTGTCAGTCTAGAGCTCTCTGGGGCTGCTAGGAGGAAGTAACCTAAATCTATAGCTAAGACTGGAGCCTGATGCTGGCTGCCCTGGTGTAGGCCCTGTGTTCTGTCCATCTTCCCTGGTAGGGAGGGAAGTCCTGTGTTCCACTGTCATCATCAGTGCTGCTCCAGCCCAGGGCTGAGGGGCTCTTTGGTAGGAGTTAAGGAGCCTGTGTGGCTGGATCCACCACTGATGGACTGAGCTGTGACCTCTCATTTTTCCTGTCCACAGTCCTGGGCACAGCTCCTGAAGGTGAGGATAGGGGATGTGGGTGCCATAAATCAACTGCTTGGTTGTGCATCCCCTCAGCTGTGCGCTGAAGCACAGACGTTCTTGCCACAAAGGATGACTTGTAGTGGGACATAAATCTCAAGGATGCCTGCAGACCATGGCAATTAAGAGCAAAAATCCAAGAGACATTTGTGCTAACTTGGTAACTGAGCGTTGCTCAAATGCAGTGTTGTTAACTGTGGTGACAAATTGACATTGGTGACAGTCAGAGCTTATGCTGCTCTTCAGAAGGCAGTGGAGTTTTCTGAGATGGTTAGACCCTCTTCCATTTAATATTTTAGTACATTTGGGAAGAAAAGTTAAATTAAGTGTTTTCCCTCGGAAACTGGAGCAGTGATAAGTTACTAGAATTGCTGTATTTACATATTGGGCAGGGGAGTGCACTTCTGTAGAAGTGTGCGTGCTGCTATGTATATACATATATATGCCTCTGCAGACATATGTAATGGCCAGAATGCATCATTATACATTCATATTCACGTGTGAAATCTGTCTGAGGATGCATGTGTACACATAAAGATATGATTTATAGGTTTTTAAACTTACCTGACAGGTTCCAGGAGACCAATTTCTAAATGTATGCCAAGGTTTTTGACTAAGAGACAGGTAGCAGTAGGTGTTAATAAATGAAAGAACTGCAAGTGAAATGTTGTGACATGCACCTCTCAGAACAACCTGCGGAGCGCTGGCAGAATCATCAAACCAAACTGAGAGTAATCAGCGGGGACTGATAAAGCTGCTCTTGTAATTATTTGTTTGATATACAGCTTTCCTTCTTCCTTCTGCATAAATAGCAGAATTGCTTTGCTTAGTGTGGGAGGGGTTTTTTTCATTCCTGTCAGGGCTTGTTCTCACCACGATGTCATGAGAGGAGGACTGAGGTCTGCATTTTTGTTTTATTTACGGCCTTTCCATTGTAATTCTGACAGCATGCGGTGGAGACAGCATTCATTTAGATGGGGAGAGGCGTCCTTGCTCATGCAAAGCTGGCAGTGTTGCAGGGGCCGGACTGTGCCCTGCTGCTTTTAAGCCACTCTGATTCCTCCAGGTTTGGCCTGGAAGAGACTGTTCCTGAGAAGAGGTGGCTGCTGAGGTCTGAAGGCAGTCGTGATGTCATAGCCATGTATTTAATTCTTGTTTGTAAGTGTGAGTTTGATGCCACAGCCCAGACTTCCCTACAAAACTGCACAGCCCTTCAGATTGACAACTGTTAGTTATCCTTAAATAACTTCCTCTTCTCACCACTTCTACTGTTTAAGCAAGAAAATCTAAGTGTTGACTGATTTCCAGGCAGTCACAGTGGTGGCCCGTCAGCGACGACTGACTTGAGCCAAAAGGCTCTTGTTGATGTCAGTGGTTTCTGGGAATGCTGCCTGCATGTTTTTTTTTTTTCCTGGGATTTCCCTCTCTGTCCTTGCCTGCTTGAGCTCCAACTTCTTTCTGACCAAATTTTGCAATTGTGTGTTTAACTAAAGGTGCAAAAATTTATTCCCATTCTAAGCACTCTCATTTTCCTTGTTCCATTTATGCTCTATTTATCCTTTTTCTTCTATTAAAGAGAATGAAATCCTTCTTTTCCTCAAAGGAAAGAAAAAGGATACCTTGTTCTTAAAAAAAAAAAAAAAAATCCTGGACATCAGAATAGTTTCTATATTATCTAAGGGCTTTGCCAGGAACTTAGGAAGAAGGGGGAGGTGTAAAGAGAGAGGCACATTAGAGCAGAAAATAGATTTCCTAGCCTAAAGTGAGAGAAATCCAGACAGCTGCTTTTAGCATACATTTGAATACTGTCAAGGGCATCTGGAATATACCGGGAGGTATTCTCCTTCTAATAACACTAAAAAAAATCTGATAATGATATGCCAAGGGCCCTGTCTCATGTACATGCAGTATTGGGAAGGGTCTGAGACATCACAGGCTGTGTTCAGTCTTGTGCCAGGGTCAATGCCAATTTGTCCTTCCTCAGGAGAAATCCTTCAATATTGAACCAGATTAATGAAAAGAGAAATTGTTCTGAGAATAAGGAAAAAAAAAAAAAGCTTTACACCTGATGCAGTTTTATGGAGGGTTGTACTGGGCGATTACAGTGCATCCTTACAATGCTTTCTGATTCCAGGCGATGATGGCATTTTAAGATAAATAATGTGTTTGATGCTCTGCTTCTTATTGAAGGGCTTTTATTATTGCTGATGTTACATGAGAAAAAAAAGTTATTAAAAATAAATGTGGCGCTAACAAATTAAAGCCCCCAGGGAACTGTTGCCTGAATGAGATTTTGATTGGAGTTCAATTTAATTGGCTATAAATCTTGTTTCTGATTTACATTCTACTTCAGACCAGTCTACCAAATTCATGATAATCAGGTTTTCATTTTTCTCCATTGAACAAAATCCTCTGACATGAGTGTAAACAGAAATATTCCTTCAGCAAGGTGACCTTGTTCTTGCTTGCACCGTGCTGGTAATTGATTTAATGCCTCCCTACTCTGTAAATTTTGCCTCTTTCTGAGGTTCGTCTGTCAGATTTTGAGGTAATTGGTTAGTGTGGTGTTTTTTTGTGTTGTGTTTTTTTTTTTTTCCACTCTAGTATTTTGACTGCGAGGTATTTCTCATAAACCTCTAGCACAAGAGTAGCTGTAATCATTCTTACTGACACGATGGAAAAAATTCAGTTGGTAGACTCTTCTGTTGATTGCTTAGAATGCAGCTACGTGCATATCTTGGAGAATGAAAGCTCTTGTTCTAGCCCAGAGTAAATATGAGATGCAGAGCCCAGTAATTTCTGTGGGATTTGGGCTGAATCTTTTTTCTGTCACATTGCAAATGGCTTTAGGGGATTAAAATTATGCTGTAGGTGCCACTTGCACCAGGCCTGTCTGGTTTGGAAGTCTGTAAAGGAAGAAGCCAGGATTGGTTTTGTGGCTGCTGTGAATGTTGGCCTCTGCTCTGTGACTTGCCCAGGGGCTAGCAGGGAGAGGATGGAGTCCTGAGCACTTCTCTGCATGTTTTTTGAGATGCTGGACCCAGTTTCTGGCCTGAATCTTTGGAATTAAGTCTTTTGGATTGGAATGCTTTTTAATGGGGAAGTTGGAAGCCCATCAAGAATTGTTTAGTGTGTGAGTTTGTAACTGCTTTTTAAAGCAGAGGTCACTCTGCTTTGGGTTTTTCTTTGAAAAATTGAATCAAGAGGATTTGTGCTTTTGGTGCTCCCCCAGTAGCCCATAGGAGCTGCAGCTCAGTTGCTCCTGTATCCTGTTCTCCCCTGGTCACAACTTCCCAGGGCATCCCCTTCCAAGCTTGTGCTGAGGGCTGGGGCTGCACCATGCCCTGCCCCTCCTCCCCAGGAATGGGCAGCAGCACTCATCCCATCTTCAGGCTCCAGCAACTCCCAGGACAGTTTGGGCCAAACCAGGTATATAGTGGAATTTCATTACCCCCTCCAAGAAATTTTATACAGGAGAATGTTTTCCATGCACCCTGAGGCTCCTGGCCCACATTCCTCCCCTGCTCTGGGCTGCCATGTGCCACAACGTATATGTATCCTCTTGCCCTCCACTGCTCTGCTCTCCTTTCTTTTCCTCTACCCAAGGCTGATTTTTGTGATTGCTGGTTAAGATTCATCGGAAGTTTTCCTTCCCCTTCTGATCTGCAACACCCAAGGGACTTTGGGAGGAAAGATGAGTAAGAGGTGAGAACAAGGTGGGATCAAAGGAAACAGAATTGTCATCTAATTCTGATTAGATACCCATGTCCCTTAAAATCACTTGCTATTCTCATAATCTCATTCATGAGAATCTCAGTAAAGTGCCTCAGCTGTTGCAAGGAATGGGTCAGAAAGTCAGAAAGGGAAGGGATCCAGCCAAGAATGAGATGTAATCATTGTTAATGAGTTTGGAGAATATTGTAGTTAAGTAATTTTCTCCACCTTTCCCATCCTATGGTTCTTTTCCCTTGTTCTTTTGATTATTTTTTTTTCCTTGTTCTTTTCCTTTTGTGTTAATGAGTTCTATAGCTTCCTCATATTGCTCATTTAACCTTTTCCAGCAGAACTAGCATTGACAGGTTGAGTTTTCTGCGATCTCACAGCTTCATGGACTGTAAGTTGAATGTTTTATGGCCTGTTGAAAAGGTGACAAGAAAGTTACATCTGCTTCCAGTTTCCTAATTACATCAGCTTCAAATATATTTTAAGTTCGCTAATGCCAGGTACTCTCGTTGAAAAAACATTTATAAGCATGGTTTTGACAACTGGAAGAAATTACTTTGCAGTGGTTTTCCTTTTGCTTTCTGAAACATTGGAGTTTTTTCTCTCCTCCTACCTCTACTTCCTTCCCTACAAAATAAAAAGAGAAAAATCTGAATTTTAACTCATTATGTGATTATCTTCTAAATTATTTTTTTGGGTGTCTGCAAATATGAATAGCTGGAAAGTTACTGAATGTGAAGAATTTAAGGCTTGTATAACAGTGATGGGCTGGTACTGAGGCAGATGAGACCCATCTGTGTCTGGTTCTGTCCTGGCTGAGAGCATGGAGCAGGGTTTGCTCCCCAGGCCATGAGGAACACAGTGTCTTCTGCCTGGTCCAGGATTCACTTCAATATGAATTAGAACAAACAGGCCCCTGGTTTTGGTGGTATTGCAACTAAACATTGAAAGAGTAGAGATCCATACATCTGCTCTGAGCTGCAGCCCTGTGCAGTGCATTAGATTGTTTGGTCCAACATCCATTTAGAGAAGATGCTGGTTGCTTGTGAATCTTTCTCTTTTCCTGCTATTCCGTCCCTTGGTTCCTGATGCTTTTGGAGTAGAGCAAATCCTTAAGCAAAGCTCTTTCAATGTCACACAGAGAGATTAGTGATGGTTGAATAATAGTTTTGGTTAATAAAACTGGTCAAAAATGCTCCAAAATGTCTTTCCAAAATGTTTTATTGTGAACAATCTTCACTTCCTTGAAGTCTCCTTTTGGTGCAAGTTTGATCAATAAAAACATTTTCAGGATTGAGATGGGATGGGAGATGTTTCCCACCTCTGTTCCCAGAAGGGAGTAAGAACCAGTTCAATTTACTCCAGTTAAGTATATTTGTTGAAGTCCGTGCCTTGCCAAATTATGTTTGACCTCGAGCTTCCTGTCCCCCCGACTTACCCCTGCTCATGCTTACTGAGCACTGACTTGCATGTCCTGAGTTCTTGTAAGGAGGAACTCACTGTCGTGGTCAGGATAGCAAGTGAAAGTGGAGCCTCCCTCACGGCACAGATGGGCACCCCAGCCTCCACACCTTCCCTTACCATCCTCTCTAGCTCTTCTGATTCTGGTGGGAGATTGTCAAATGCCTGTGCCTTTCATCCCTGAAGTGGGAAGGCTTTTATTTATTTTGTTAATCTGAAAGTTAAGTGGGTGGGAAGATAAGTCTGCAGCCCTGCTCCATTTGTCACGTGGTACCAGCTCTTGTTTCCCCTTGAGAGAGGCAGAGCAGATGGAAGGCAGAGATGAAATGCAGATCAAAAGTAAACAGCATGATTAAGTTTTTGATAAAGGATAAAACACTTATCACATCAAAGCCACTGGAAAAAACATTCAGTGTTTCCTGAACATTTCATGTCCACGTAAGCATTAACTGCACTTGCCATGGGGACAATTTTAACAGAAGGCGTTGGAGTTGGGGAATGCTGGTGGGGTGTTTACCCTCGCAGCTCCGCTGCAGGTCACCCGTTTGGCACCAGGAAGGCTGTACTGGCAGCCTGTTAGCCATCCTCTAGCACATTGAGCCTCTCTTGCTGTAGATTGTTTGGCCCATGTTATGTGCGTCGTTAGGCAGTCCTTTCATTAAGTCATGCCCTGCTCAGTATTCCAGGTTTGGGCACTGGATTTCCAGAGGTTTTAAGGCACTTGCAGATGTAGATGGGTGCAGAGGTTGTGGGTGATTTTTCTCCCAAGCATTGGCCATCCTTTGGTTCCACACTTGGGCTTAAGTGAGTCAAGTCCTTAAATATTTTTTGTGTAAGCAGCATAATTTGTATTGAGAAGAGTCTATGGATTGTCTCTTATCATCACTCTCTTGGAATGATGAACTGTCCTGGCTATGGGAGAAAGATTCAAAATTAGTATATTGCCATTATTTATAAATTTCTGTTCCAATCTTATGAATGTGTGAAATAAATTTAAAGAATTCAATCTGCCTTTGTGCTTTTGTCAGTGCTGAGTCCAACAGGCTGCTTTTTTTTTTTTTTAACATTTTATAACCTTGGTTTTCTGTAGGCCAGGAAGGAATCACATGCCCTGCCTTCTCCCCCATGGGAGTTCCTGTGTAAGAGAGCAGTCCCCCAAACAGTCTGCCCTTGAATTTTCTCTTTTTTAACCAGAGCAGAGGCACTTTCATATCTCCAGGTTGCAGTCCTTTAGAGCACAGAGATAGTTTAAATGCTGGATGTGTGCAGCCACCTGTATCATCAGTCATTTCACATGGTGGGGCGTGGAAATCTGCCCTTCATTAAGATCCCCTCACCAGCAACACCTCCCTCCAGAGCACCATTTATCAAAGTGGTCCTTCAAGACGCACATTATATTTTACCCTTATCACTGCTGCTAGCAAAGCGTCTTTGCTCTTTCTGAACCCACAATCATGTTGTCTGGATGTGGGACCAGCGTATAGCAGCATCTCTTTCCAAAGTCTGGACGCCAGCCTTCCAGTACACTTACTTCTGGAAATTTCCAGGTCTCTTAGTTAGTATGCATAAGAGCAGGAGAACTTGTGAAACTTGAGGGGTTTGCCTTTTCTTGCATGATTAGATTTCCCTGTATTCAGCAAGGTTGGTGGATGCCATTCTTGCAGCTGGTGTTTTTGTAAAGTCTCTCACCTCCATACAAGTCCTCTCAAGTCCAGTGACAGGTCAGCTCACATAGAATCATAGAATCATTTAGGTTGAAAAAGCACCTTAAAGATCATCTAGTCCAACCATTAACCCAGCACAGCCAGGTCACCCCTAGACTATCTCACTAAGCACCTCATCTACATGTTGTGTACATTGCTTCTCCCTGACAAGAAGGTAACTAATTTGGGTCTTTCTCCTCTACCAGCTGCTCAGCTTTATGGCACATGGAGAGAGTCAGACACTTACAAGATCTTTGTATCATCCTGCAAATTTTGGCTGAAATTGACATCTGATTTCCTTCTGAAATGAGAGGAAGAGCAAAACTTTGCATGTTGAATTGGACTAAAGTTCAAGGAAGTACATACCTGCTGAATTTTCACGTTTTTATGCCCAACGTGGACTTTTCAAATATCTAATGATCTGGATTCATTTTTTACTTGCCATGGTTTATATTAAAAAGCCCAGAAATGGGGCAGTACTGCAACGGTTTGAGAAAGCTGTATGTTAGAATCACAGAAAAGTTAATCAGAAGGGACATCTCATGGTCATTAGTCCAAGCTCCCACTTGAAACAGGGCTAACTTCACAGTTTGTTTAGGTTGCTCAGGGCCTTGTCTGGTTGAGCTTTTAAGATCTCTCAGGATGGAAAGTCAACATCCATTCCAGGTCCCTTTTCCAATTTTGCACTGTGCTTGAGGGAGGATTTTTCTCTTATATTCAACAGGAATTTCCCTCCTGCAACCTGGGGGTGTTGCCTCTTATCCTGTCACTGTGCTCTTTGGAGAGGGTCTGGATCTATCTACACCTCCTGACTTTTTCATCATCCAAACCACTATCAGTACAGTAAGACACATCTCCTTGAGGATGTTTGCTTGTTTGTTTTCCCCTCTCAGTGCTTCCCTTCTTGTTTCTATATTCTGCAAGTGGTTCACAGCATAACCTTGTCAGCTGCCTACTGCAGGAAATGGCATTTTTGGGCTCTTTTAAAGCAAGATCGGGCTCTTTTAAAGCAAGATCTTGTTCCTATTTAGTACTTTTCAAAAGAGTAATTTGGAAACTGCATGAACAGAAAAAGAAATTAGGTGTTGTGAGCAGGGGCATCTCTGTCCTTAATTCCTGTCTGACAAATACTGATGTTAGTTACTACTGAGTTTAGTAGTAAAAGAGGTTTTTAGCCTCTGTACAGCTGGCTTCTTCCTGCTATGAACATAATGGTATCAGTGAAGAGGGAGCAAAAAGACATGAAGTTAAGACCTTCAGATCATCTTCGGTGGTAAAGTGGCAACTTGGAACCAGCTGAGAAGCCTTGCCTGAAAACTTGAGAGTAGACCAGGAACTTAAGAAGTTACATTTGACTTTTTATTATTAACAGTACCCAAGACTGAAGTCTCAGTGACAGTTGTAAATCTGGGTTTATTCAGTTTCAACAAAAAAAAGGTAACTTTTTCAGGCAATATCCTGTTCAGATATGTTTCTATTTGATAATAAAAATGGCATTGACAGCAAGGGATTGCACTGAATAAATTATTACTTTGAATTCTGTTTTATGCTGAAGCCAGGATGTATCCCATAAATTCACAGTTGTTTTAACTTTCTCTCTTCCTCATCTAGACAGCTATAAATCCATGAGATTTATTTCTTGATCTATATGGACACGCAATCCTTCCTGGGATTATTGCCATAGAAACAAGGCGTAACATAGAGCGTGTTAGAAGTAACAAATGGGATTTGGCAGTTTTCCCCATTTGCTACACAGACTCTGAGCTGTGTACAAAAAGCAGCAATTACTTGCTCTTGAAGCCTTATTAACAGGCACATCTGCACGTTCATTAAAACTAGATACTTCAACTTCCATTCTGGCTGGGATGGCATTCAGATATTCTGGTCTTTAAATGAAACTAAATCCCTGACATCTATTTTATTTTTCAATCAAGGCAGGAATTTGTTGGTTTTCACATTTGATTCCTTCTTGTTTGATTGCAAATCCCAGAGGCAGCCTATGCTCCAGCCTGTGTGAGCCTCCCAGAAGGAGATAAGATGCAATAACTGAACTGCCTGCTCCTGTGGAGCAGTCCCTCCTTTGAAGGATGAAGTCACCCAAGTTTTGCTTGTAAAGCCTGATCTCCCACAGTGCTGGAACCCAGCTCCCAGACTCTCCCAGGGCTTCTCACCCTGCCTGGCTCCCAGGCACACTGCCCTTCTCATCCTCAGTGGCCCAAGGTCACTCTGAGTTGGCAAGTTGCAGCAGCCTGAGCTTGAGGGAGTAGATGAGTTGCGCCAGGCAGGGAGGGGCTTTTGCAGGAGTGAATTCAACAAACCGTATGGACACGGGGTTGAAGCTGAGCTGGCTCTAAGTCGCAGCACACCTGCCAACATACGTGAGGCAGAAATGCAAGCTCCAATTTTTAAGCCAAATCCATGGGGCAGATTTTGAAGTTTACAGAATGGTGAAGAGGTAGAAAAGCAGACAGATCTGGATACCGAAAAGGGCAGAGAAATATATTAAAAACTAAGGCATATCTGCTGAGTGCTGGTGACCGAGCACTGACAGGCTGAGGTGGGCCACAAGCAGGCACTGGCAAACCATGGCCCTCCTGCCTCTCTATGTGGGAGGTCGGTGCCAGCTCAGCAGGCTGTGGGGTGGAGATCTTGCTCTTCAGCAGACAGAGGCTACGCTCAGGAGAGAGCTGGAGTCCTGGGAGAGGTTTTTAGCTGGTCAGGGGAGTAGAGGTTGGCTCTAGGACTCTTGCCTTCTGCCATCTGCCTTGCACCAAGTTAATATAAAATTTAGAAGCGAATCGTCAGGTCACAGAGGAGTCCCTTGCTCTGAATGATGTATTTCCTAACCTGGGCATGAGCATGCACTGTCCTTTTCCTATTCTGCATCCTATAATGCTGCCTCTACTTGAGAGCAGAGCAGCTTCTAGGAGGGATTTCAGAGGCAGCTGGAGATGCTCTAAAGCTCTCAGGACAAAATCTGTCACCCCCCTGCACCAGTTCAGGAACAAACCAACTTCACTTGGCAGAAGATACATTTAAAGCTGATTGTAAGCCACAAAATCAGGATGAAGCCTAGAATGCAACCCAAGGAACACAGAGAACTGAAATACAGTGAGCTGGAAACTGGGGTATGCACTCTGAGTTTGCCTGGCCTCCTTTTTAAAGGTGCTGAGTACTCTGCATCTCTGGTGAAGTCTGAGTACTCAGGATCTTTTTGAAACATTTATTTAGTGTCCAAATATAGATCTAGGACTGACTAACTTCAGACTCTAAAAATAGTGGAGGTGTTTGCCTTCTCCTGCTTCCTCATTTCCCTTTTTCTTGCTCTTTAATCTTTACTTCAGTTCCCACATTCTTTGTTCCCTCCAACTCCCTTCATTTTTCCATTCTTTTCCAGTTGATTTCTGCTCCTGCTTCTAACCCCTTGCTAACTCTGACACCAGTCCTATCTTGTGGGATCCACAGAGCTTTTCTGAAGTTCCATCCTGAGCAAGTCTTAGATGGCACCCCTTTTCTTTCGTTCTCTCACCCTAAAGTCTTCCTGATTCATTCTCAGGGGGAGAGCAGTTCAAACAAACAGCTCTGTTCTGCTCAGGAACTTGCTGAGCTGAATTTAAGTCCTAAGTACCTAGCCTCTCCTACATAGGACTGACCAGGGATGGCAGCAAAAAGGGAATAATCACAGACACTCTTGACTGGGGTAGGAGCCCAAAGTAGCTGCCATCACTTAATGGTCCAAAACCGTAAATCAGTATGTCCCCTTTTGCTGTGTATTTCCCATCACAGGTGTGATCAGCCAGTGACAACAATAAAAGACCTTACAATCGAGGGACCATATTAATTTTGTGAACAGGAAGCTTTTACTAGTGGCTTGTGTTTTTCAAATCAACCAGAAGGCAGATGTGAATGTGAAGGATCTCATCCCTGACGGGAGGTTTTCTCTGTTGTAGGAAGGCATGCCCCAAACGCTGAGCTCTACCAGTATGTTTACCCCATGTGGCTTCAGCCCTCATCTACATACTTCAAAAGAAGATGAACAAGGAGGACTTATCTTCCAGGATGGAAACCTTACCTCAGCATCTCTGGATGCTCTCATCCAGCATCTGATACCTACCACTGATTACTACCCTGAAGTAAGCAGTTCACGGTATAATAAACAGTTTAATTTTGATGAATCGGGGTAGCACTTTATGCAAAAGTGCAAATGTGTTAAATTTTGAATTAAGAGAGTTAATTTAAAAGCTGCATACAATTAAAGCTTGGTAAATTGATGCATTGCTTTAAATGCTGTTTCACTGCTCTATAATTGTTCCCATGAAAAAGCAGATCCCAAAGTTGATACTGCCTTTAAGAGAATGGGGTTGGGGGAGGAAAGCTGTGGTGGTGATGAATTAGTGATGTGCGTCAGCGAACATTCAGTTTCTTTATCAACAGTGTGAGAACATAAACTGGAAGCAGGTTTATGGTCCTGCAAGCCAGTGACTACACTGAATTCTGCACATCCTCAGTGGAATTCGGGATGGAGTTTGGCTGGAAGACTTTTCAGTGCTAATATATCTCTATGGAAAAGCTTGTATTTCAAAGCACAGAGTAGGATTGACTTCTGGGCAGTTTAGAATATTACAGAAGTTATCAATGCAGAGCAGACAGCATGTTTTAAATTGCCCACAGTTCAGTTTCTGATTAGCTAAAAATAAGTAATAAGCATATCAATTAAAAACAAACCAAACAAAAACAAACCAAGCAAAACCAAACAAATTCCACAACCCAAACAAAAACAAACAAAATGAGAAAGGCAATAAAAATAGGTAATGGACAGACTAGTCTGTGAGATTTTCATTAAGTAACTTGCAATTTGTAATATACTTGCTGCTCAGGAGCATGGCTAAGGCTGGGAGAAAGAAGATAATTCAGGCACTAGGAGGGGTCAGGGTGCAAACAGTTGAGGATTCATGCACACATTTTAAAGTCATTTCTGGAATACTTTAAATAATCTAAGGAATTAACCAACAGTCCCGCTTCCCACAGTTTCACAGATGTAGGACTGCGTTTGATATGGACTGGCTGATAGAAAGAAATATTCCTTAAAACAGGAATGTCTTAAAACAAGCTGGGTGAGACCTGCCAGGTTATAGCAAGATGTGACTAATCTGGGTGTGCCTGCAGCTCGCAACCCAGTACAACACAGTGATGCCTGAGTGCCTGCATGTTTAGCTCTCACTGGTTTCTGTGTCTCCTTGGTTGTGCTGTCTCCTGTACCCAGGCTCACTCCTGTAGAGAGATGTACACACTGGCTTTGCTGGATGTTTGCACAGGATTTGGGCAACCAAAGGCTGCTAGTAGGTGCTGTGGAGGAAGGAGATGCTGCTGCCTCCTGCACCCACTATAACCAGTTCCATTTTCAGGGTCAGGAATCCATGTGTCTTTTAAGCATAAAGGTCTGTCCCAGTGTAAATGCAAAAACTGTGATGTTTGTGGCTTTTATGGCTAACGTTGCTCAGTGTGTGGCTGCTTTACAGCAGGTCTGCTTGTCTTTCTCCTACAGAAAGCCTATATCTTTACATTCCTGCTGAGTTCCAGACTCTTCATCGAACCCCATGAGCTTTTGTCCCGAGTTTGTCACAAGTGCATTGAGCAGCAGCGGCTGGATGACCCTGTGCTGGACAAGGTTAGTTTATCTTTACAGCAAAAAAAGAAGTGAGGTATTTTCAATGAGCAGAGAACTCTGAGGCTTTGGTGTGTGTCCTTTGCCTCTCTTTGGATTGAGTAGAACTTTCTCATAAAGGATGATGAGATTCTGACACTGTGGCTTCCTAGTATCCATGTGCAAGATCAGTGCTCTAGGCACTAGTCACTTCAAATCTTCTAATTTTCTTTTCCCCCTGTCTCAGTCTTCCCAGGTGACTTTCCTCCTTCTTACCTTCTTTAAGGCTCTGATGAAGCCTGCAGGATGCAAGGAGGTAGGATGTCAACCTCCCACCCTGCCAATTGCAGATGTCAACACACCACTCTCTTTCCTATTTTTACTTAGTGCATCTGCCCTTTTGTTTCCTTGCTTCTGGTGCAGTAATATTTCCTCTTGGCCTTATCTGTCACTTTGAACACTATGTATCAGCATGCAGCTACCCACTACCATCCCATTGCCAGCACTGGCAGATCGTCTGCACAGCTGTGCTGCAGTGTGGTGCTGTCTGGCACACTGGGAACAAGTAGAAGCAGTAGTGAGGCTGTGACAAGCTAACAGCATGAGAAAATCCAAGCTGTTCCTGCATCGCCAACCCTCTTATTGTGCCCTCGGGACTGTGAAGAGTGATACAGTGTGTAATAACACATGTGCATCCTCCTCTGGCAGTCCTGTGGAGAGCACGCTGGAGGTGGATCCCGTTGGATCCTGTTCAGTGATGGATTTCACCTAAGCTCTCCTTAATACAATGCTGACGACCTATCTGGTACAATACCTTGAGCAGGAGATGCACCTTCAGTGAAGAGGAGGGGAGAAGAACATGGATTAGTTGCAATTTTCCAAAAACACCTGAATTATGAAATGATTCTCAAGATCAGTCTTTCCAGCTTTCAAACAATGGTTTTGGCATCAAATATTGAATCACCAACATTTGAACGTGTGTGGTTGCTTTTGCCTGGGCAACTGGTTGCATGGGTAATAGGGAGCTGTGCCTTCACTATGGAGAGCCTTCAGCCAGACTACTGAGAAACCTGATTCTTGGGTTGCCCCTACAGCCAATGTTAATAGAAATACCTCTATGAGGTGCATCATACAAAACAATATTTCTAAGTTGTGATGGGTTCTTTTCTCTAATACTATGACATATGCAAGTTTAGGAGAATTTAAATGTAAGCACTGCAAAGCTTTGCTGCTTGTTAAACTTTGCAAGTAATGGGCAACACCATCTTACTACAAAGTTCTCTCTATCTGCCCAAAGTCAATCTAAATTTTAACACAGGGCTGGTGGGACAGACAATTTTGTTATTCTGGGAGTGGGGCTGATTTTGAAACTTTGTACACAAGTGACCTCCCATCCCCTGTGTCCTTTGACTCACACAAAGTCCTCTCCTTCAATTGGTAATAGCCATTTACACAGCTGGAGCAAATGTCTCCCCAGACCTTTGTAGTTTCCAATAAAGCTTTCCTTTAGCAGCCACCTGCTGGTCTTTGAGCCTGAGCTTAATGCTAGCTGACAGCAGTTATTTTTAGAGATGTGGTTCACTGAAACCTGTTGTTGATGGAAAGCTGAAATGTGCATTTTAACCACCTTGGTTGAAAAACAGAGAGCTGTGGAGCTCAAGAGTATAATTTTTCCTGATTACAGGGTTTGCTTTAGCTACAGTACATAGGATGCAGAAGAAGGGAGCTTGGTTTGGTCTATGTTTTCTGTAAATAAAAATGCAGTTTGTTGTTTAATGCCATTTCCTTCACACATCTTCTTGGATAATGGAGGATGAAAGCTTTGGAAGCAGCCCCTCTCTCCGCCTTTTGAAATAATACTGATGCACCACTTGTGCTATTCCACACATTTCCCTCTGTGCCCTATATCTTCCTGACTATTCCCACTGCTGCATCCTCAGATAAAAATCTACAGCAGGAGTGGGTATCAGCTGTATGTTATGCGAGTGGGTGTCCTCCTATCATGACCTTGAGCTCATATGGGAAGAGAGCAATGTTATCAGTAGCCCAGGTACAGTTACTAAAGTGCTGGTGTTTTGTCCGTATTCTCTTCCTCGTGTATGCGGTTTGTTCTCTAAGCAATTTTTTCATACATCCAGAAAGCAAAGAAGCAAAAAAACGGCTTTTTGTTAGGTCAAGAAATATGTTCCGATCAATTTTTCAGGTAAGGATGAAAATATAAGAGGGTTGTAAGTACAAAAGGAAAGAATATATGGTTCAAAACAGCAAAAAGGCCAGAGGTTTTTTTAAAAAGGTAAAGGTTGCACCAACAAAATGTCCATTCAGCTATAAACTGGCCAATAGAACCTGCAGAATACTTAAATTTGCATGTAAAACAGATAGCTGTGCATGCATCTAAGTTCCAGTATATTCTGCATGCCAAAACGGATCATTCATGCACCATACTATTTGTTTGTGTGTGAGTGGATTTTGCAGGTGCAATCGTTTGAAACTCTGGCCGGGCCTTTGAAACTCTGGCCCCATGTTCAGTGACATGCATACTTGCTGAGAGACTTTAATGAGTAAATACATTTCAATCCCTGTCCATCATTCTGGTTTCCATTTCAGGCTCGAATCAGAAAATTTGGACCCAAAATCTTACAGTTGCTGACAGAGTGGACAGAGACATTCCCGTATGATTTTCAGGAAGAGCGGATGATTGGCCATCTGAAAGACATGATTCACAGGATAGCCCCATGTGATGAGGTGAGGAGGCCTGTCCTGGAATATTGCATGGAGATGTTAAGTTCATTTTCCCACTTTGTTTCTCCTTTTCCTACATTCTGTTCCATGTCTCTTCCTGTATACTCTCCCACTGTTGTTCTCCTTTAACAGTTAAAACCTGCAGTAGCTTCCCCTGAAAGCCACATCTCTCAGTTTAGGTGCTTCTGTGGCATTGTCATGAGGACACATCAGAGCAATCAGTGGAATTTATGTACCGCACATTGAACTGTAAGATAATAACACTGTTTTACAGACGGAAGACCTGAAAGTAGATCACAAACCAAATGTGCTGGTCACAATTCAAACAGCAACAGAGTTGTGGTCTCCTACATTATAGTCTAGCAGAAGAGTGAAGTATTGTGACCCAAGACCAACCATCCTGGCCTAACATTGGCTCAAGGAGCACTCCAGGATGTTTAGTTCAGTGAATGAGGAATGGAGCAAGCAAATAATGGTCAAGTGATTGCATAGGGGAGCTAAAAAATATGATCAATTGCCTGAAGGTACCTGATGAAGGCTTCCTTTCTCTAAGGGTATTTATAATCCTTTTTTTGTCTCACTTTCTCCATTTGCTTATGTCTTTCATCACCTGTACTGAAATCTAATTTCCCATTCCTTACTTTACATGTCTTCAATCTGGTAAATTTTGTGAAGCAATCTTTGCATTTTGTCATCTTTTTCATTAGCGACTCTTAACAATGGTTTGGCTTACCTCTTCCTGTCTTGTGTAGAAGTTGTCACAGGCCCTGTGTTTGAGCTGCTTGATACTGTAAAGCAGGGACCCTGATTGGAGGCAAGTCAGCATGGAGCATCAGACCCTGATCACAGTTTGACTAAAGTCACTGGAATCCCTATCAAAGTTCACAGGATCTATAGCCTGAGATAGCTTCTGCTCAGTCAAGCCTGTTTAGATGATATGGTGACATAGTGAGGGACATTAAAAGAAAATACAAATATTTATGGACATTAAGCTTCTCTGGCAGCATGAAAGTGGAAGAAGACAGCAGTGTGTGGCCTGGGCAGAAACTCAGTCTAGATGACTGTATGGTCTTGGTGTTCAAATGTGTGAGCCATGTGTATGGCAGAGTAGGATATAGTGGATGGAGTCTCTGGGAGACCTGCTTGCAAATTCAGGTGGGTTAAACCCATAAATTAATTCAGAAACACTAAAAATACCACAAAGCCAATGAAAATAATAAGGATAGGAGCAAATAATACATAGAGAGTCTCTAATTACTTCTAGGTTAACCATGGGATGTGGAAGAATTCTGTTCCATTGGCTACATCAAGGGCTGGCTACAGACCTCAGAGGGGTCCAATTCAGTAGAACAAAAAGCACATAGCCACAAGGCTGAGAAGAAGATGGGTGGAAAGAAGAGGGAAGGAATTAGTAGGGTTGCAGCACAACAGAAATGAAATTGGACCCTCCTGCCCACATGAAACACGAGAGAAATGGAAACATCTGCTCTTGGGCTGGGCTGGCATCATGGCTGGTGCTTTTGGGTAGCTGCAGGCTGGCATGGATCAGCTGGCTGGAATGGCCAGCCTGTGGGAGGGAAGGGGAAGCTGAGTGACATTTTGATGGAGGTGAAGGGAACAACACAGGACTTTCAGAAAGAGCCAAGGTCGCCTCACCTGCATTGACCAGGGCAGTAAAACTTTTTCCCTCAAGGGGAAGAGGCAATGAACTTGCTCCTGCCAGCCACCAAGAAAGGTGCCTTGCAGCCCTTCAGCATCTGAAATGAGAGAAACCTGCACAGACCCACCAAAATTGTCAATGAGAAAGATGGAACCAGCCAAAAGGGCAGAGAGCAGGGGCTTTCCGGGTGCTCTTTAAAAGCAGTAGCTGTTCTGGTTAAGAGCCATAAAAGCTAACCCCCAGGTTTTTGCATATAAAGCAATAGTTTCTTTGCCTAAACTGAGACAGTGCTGCCCACCTTTGCTCTGGAACGTGTGTACCAATGCTTATGCATGCCCTGGGGGGCCTCAGACTAGATTAGGTTCAAATCAGTATTTTTTAGATATTACTGTGCACTGTAACTGGAAATCATCATGCCTGAGCAAAATCAGTAATTAAAGAAACATCTCATATCCTACAAATGCAAATTTCCTTTTTCTAAGGGACAGCACAAAAGAGTGGTTGTGCCCATTAGTTATTTGGAAGAAAGTTGCTACCATTGTGAATCACAGAAATTAAGACTGTGAGATTTGTGAGGTCATCTAATCCATGTAGGTCAATGTAGGATTTTCCTCTGCAGTGTATGCTCCTGTCCTTGGCAGAGTCCACTTTCTCAAGGCTCTGTGATGTGCTTATAAAGGTGTCCGTGCTGAGAAGTATTTCTTAGTAAGTGCTGTGATTTGCATTTAGAGTTGGAAATTTTAATTAAAATTTGAGCTCCTAAGCCACCTGCTGAGGCCTGCTGTCTTCAGAGGAACTTTCCCGGTTCAGAATGAAACATTTTCTTTAATATTTAAACAGTAGTATGCTTCTTTTGACTGTTTATGTGGGAATGAAGTGAGTCCAGCATGTGGCCCCTGTACAACGGGAGGTCACTTTTGTGGCAAGATAATTACCAGCATGTTGAAGGTAATGAGCAATGTTGTTTTCATATAGTGAACATAATTTAAAGAAGGCAGAAAATGTTTTTAAAAGGGCAAAAGTAAGATTATGGGTTTGTTTTTGTTTTGTAGTGGTTGCTGTTGTTGTTGGTTTTGTTTTGTTTTTTTAAATATCTTCCCCAACACACACAGAAAAGCTTTCTGGGCAAGGGTACACCCAACTAATTTTTTCAGTGAGTCTCTTCAAGACCTCTGATTTACGAATAATTTTTTTGCATCCATTGTCTCTCATTTCATTCTTTATTAGGTGATTGGCTTCCCTGAGTCTTTGTTTACCGTTGTCTATAGTTTTGTGATGCCTTGCTTAGAAAATGAGGTGAAACTAGATATCTTGATAAGTCTTTATTGAAAGACTGGCTAATATGCATGTCTTTCAAGCAATTTTATGCTGCTTTTTGGCTTTTCATCCAAACAGTGAAGAATTTGATACTGCACGGACATGGTTTATCCAAGATTCCTCATCCAAACTCTTTTTTGAAAGAGAACTAGGTTTTCAGCTAAAAGTTTTTTAGCCAAACAATTTATTTTTAGTAGAAAACCGGGATTCCAGT